>NMRA01000136.1:50593-63655 GCA_002633005.1 Phoronis australis | reverse complement strand
CCGTTGCCGTTGCCGTTGCCGTTGCCGTTGCCGTTGCCGTTGCCGTTGCCGTTGAAGAATTTTGAGTAAATGTAAGGCAACAGCATCAAATTTGGGCCTTGTGAAACTCACGCCTAAAATAAGGCATAGTGATAGATTTAACAAAATTTAACTAATACTAAAACTATTTCAAAATAAAAGCCCTATTACTGCACGACTGCGTGTTGCATGGACATAGTGACTTACTCGACATTGTACGTATTTTAGAAGGAGTTGTGATATCGGATTTATTCACACAAAAGGCAAAGACTTCAAAATAGGTTAGTACTTTGCTGTGTCCGTTGCCTGATATCCTGCTATGTATATTAAGCAATGTCGTGGCTTTTCGTGAATCTTTTTGATAACTGTGTACAGAAACGTTTTATTGATGTCGTCCAGTGGAATATCCTCGTGTGACATTTATTTATTAACCAAAGCACATTTCGAAGGTTTTGACGACAATTTCCTCGTGTTTAACCTAGAACGTCCAGTACACCACATGCATGCTTTGTTCCAACATAAACCCAGGCGACTGCTTGGTTGGTACTCGATAGAAACATATGGGTATGATGGGATACGATAATTTATATTGCAGATATATTTTGAGTAAATGTAAACAGCATCAAAATTTGACCATGTAAAACTCAAGCTTAAAATTAACATTGTGATAGATTGAACAAAACTTAAGCAATGCTAGCAGTATTTTAAAATAAAAACCCTATTACAAACTGCACGATCAAGTGTGCGGAATGTAGAAGGAAACCTGAGATCGGATTCATTCATACATGTACCACAGGCAATGACATTGGAAATTTCATTCAGGTGACATCAAAACAGGTAAATACGTTGTCTTAGGGTCGATTTACAATAATGAGCCTCAAAACAGTACACAGAGTACCTTCAACTTTATAAAGAAGTTGTAAAACGCTTGAACACATAAAGATATGAGATATTGAACATGTCCAAATTCCACCAGTCGGCGCGTGCTATGCATTGGAACACAGAAAGAGATAAGCAACTGATTCTTGACAGGGAGGCTACAAACATGGTATATTCTAATAACTCAGAAGGCTTGAACATATAGTTTTCTCCATTACCGTGAAATGTCACAGTCATCCATAATATGGTATCACCAAATGTTCCATCTATTGCACAGCCTTTAAAGGTTCACCATATTGATAGAATTACCTAACAATTAACTTTTAAAACAAATGCATAACAGAACCCCCTTGATCGTGATATTCAAGTTCATGTGGTAAACCATAGTGTCAACATACTGCAAGAAGTTTAAAAAGACCGTCAACTGAGAGCAAGAACAGAACAAGATCATGGTCATACATATTATGATTAATATATGCAGGAGATACTACACAGACGATTAAATAGTATTTCAAAAGTGATCAGAGACCATCCGTGTCCTGTTTGAAACTACTTCACGGAAGAGCCAAAGCCTCTCGAAAGGATGCAAAAAGTTTGCCAATGGTCAGTGAGCTGTTGCTTTTATCTACTTTATTAGTTTCCTGGTACTAGAAGTGTGCTGCTCCCCTGTCAATGACTTTGCATCACTAATTTCTGGTCTCATAGATTGTTGAACTCATTAGCATTCCTTTCAGTCGGATTTGTGAACCTTTGGCTTGACAGGACCTTTTCAAAAAATTCTAATTTGTTGTATTATAGGCGTTATAACACTTGAGAACCTTTAGAGTATCGAGTTGTGTCTTATATATACTAATGCAGTATGAAACGTAAGCAACGTTACTTTACTTCTTCCGTTTTGGATATCCGTAGGTCCCAACGTATCGCGGGTATGGGTATGGCGTGTAAATAGATAAAAACGTGTATTAATAAAATTTAAAAACATCCGACAAATCAATTGTTTTCAATACTGCCTCTGCTTGTGAAATCTGCAAAGGAATTCAATTAACACCATTCAGCATGCATTTTGGGGTCTTGAACGTAATTTGGGTTCAGTCATGTCGTTGTTTTAGTATGTTAGGGCTTGTATTAGTGTATTAGTGCAATTGTCAGTCGGGATTAGAAAGAGCGCTAGCGTCTGCACAATTGTACCACCAACACCTGCAACAAATGGTAATAGATTTGATGGATGTATAGAGATCTATTCATTTGAAGTGCATGTGCGTCATCACGAACCAAACACTAATACTTGACTACAACCCAGAGCACAACAAAACTACAGTCAACCCTTAAGAACTATTACAATAATCTGGAAACCACACAGTTGTCACCGGTGGAAAGCTGTAAATGCAAGACCCAAATGTTATCAATTTAATCAGCACTATCGTCCTTCATGTATCTGGAAAAACAACATCTCACAGCGTGCGCTCTCACGGAAGTGCAACTTAGGGTTTTTTACCTTTTCGTCTCCGGTTTTATTTTGTGTTGCTTATCGCGACATCTTAGGTACTCTTCCAGTGGTAGCGAGGTCAGGGTGCTGCGGTTCAGGTCCTGTATGATCCTAAAAAATCTCGTATTTCTCTCTCAGTTTGAATATTTAAATTCATCTCAGAAATAGCTGTTTACATTTATGTAAAACATTGAAATACCAATATTTAAACGCAGTTCACAAAACGAAAATGGGCCAAAGGTATGAAATCAAGGTATTCCTCGGTTTCAAGGTTAGCTAGACCAAGAATCCATAAATCTGAATATCCACTGAAGTCCAAAAGCTTATCATTTTCAAAAGTAAACGTTCGATCTTTCAGGACACGAGGTTCTGAAAAGTGATTTCGTGAAATATTTTGGAGTTAGTTTCTATACACGTGCCGTTTGAAACTAGTGATTCGAAGAGCCAGTGCTCCTCAATGGGATCCAAACAAATTTTGTCAATGCTTATTGAACAGCTACATTTAGTTACATTATCAAATTTTGGAATACAGCCAGTTAAATTTTGCTGCTCTGTTGTCACACCTCGTCAATAGTTTCAACTAGATCTTCTTTTTGTTGGATTTGTGAACCTTCGGACTCAAGGTCCTTTTGAAAACGTTTTCATTTGTCGCATAATTTGCATTCTAACTTGTACACTTTCGGAGTATCGAGCTCTATCCTATGTATACCAACGCATTACGATTCGCAAGCAACATTAGATTTCCTTCTTAGCTTTAGTATTCGGTTGTGAATTTGCTTCTTCCATGCTTCTTCTTCCGTTTTGATTATCCGTGGGTTGCAGCGTATCGCTGTTGCGCGGTCATGGCGAGTCAATACACAAAAAACATGTATTAACGAAATTTTTGTGACCTTTTAAGTTATTTGGATTTAATCATGCTGTCTTTCTGGGTAAGTTTGGGCTTGTGTCAGTAGGTTAGTTTAATTGTTAGTCGGGATTAGAAAGAACATCAGCGTCAACGCGAATACACGAGCAAGACAATTAACAAACGTGTGGCGCAATCGAATGGTGATAGATTTGGTGGATGGAGAGGTGTATCCATTTAAAGTACATGCGCGTCATCGCGAACCAAACACTAAAACCTCAGTACAACCCAGAATACAAGTAAAATACAGCCAAAACTTAAATATTTTACAACGACGCGACCCGGACACCACACAATTGTCATAGGTGGAGAACTGTAACTGCAAGTGCCACCAAGACTAAAATATTATAAATAACAAAAGCTATACACCACTGTCGTCTTTCATGAATCGACAATACAGCAACTCATGGCGCGCACCCTCACGGAAGAAGCAGGTTGCGAGACGTTTTTACCTTTTCCACTCTGGTGTTATTTTGTGTTCGTGGTTCAATAACATCTTTGGTCCACTGCCAGTGGTGGCAAGGCCATGGTCTTTGTTGTTCGAAGCCTGTAAATCCCTAGAAAAGAACGTCTACATTTCTCTAACGTTTGTATTTGAGAAACGACAGTGCACGTTGATCTAAAACTTTCAAATACTATGATTTAAACACCGTTCAGAAAACGAAAATGATAAGAGTATATTTTACAACTTTAACAAAGTTCTGAGATGACATCTGGAACACCTTCATTAAATTAAATTCGATCTTGTTATTGATACCATTGTTTTACCATTAATGTGCTTTTTGTTCAAAGCTAAATTTTACGGTTTTTGAGAAATAATTTATTGTGCCTTGAAACCAGGTGTGAATTGATGTGTCCTAAAATGCACATACTGTTAAAGCATGTAACTTCCAGGATGTTTACAGCTTAATGGCACCATACTTTTTGGCTATGGTGTCATTCGTGTAAGTGGTCCTGTGGTTTCATCCCACTGCTCGCGACGTCAAATCCCGCATGCCGCATGCTAGCAGTATATTAGTCAGTCTAGTGGTTCGAAGAAATTTGGCGAAGTCTCTAAAAACCTACAATAAAATTCAAACGAAGTCAACCCCTTGGAGGCAATGAAATCGTATGATCTGAATTGAAATCTATGAGTGAGAAAGCGTGAGCAGAAGGTCTGAATTCAAGGTATTCATTGGTCTGAAAACTTAAACGTCAAAAAATCTATAAATTCGAAGGTCCACACCTGTCCTAAGATAAAAGTTCGAACTTTCATGTATCAAGATCTTGAAAAATTGTTTGGAGAAAAAGGTTCGGGTATTTATATGCACGTGCCTATTTGAAACTACTTTATGGAACCCTGAGAGCCTGTCGGAAGGATTAAAACTATATTCGGCAATGCGCAGAAATGTTGCATTTATTTACATTTTAAAGTATTTGTTTACCACTATTACAATCTTGCTGCTTCCTGTCGATGGCTAAATCACAGGTTTCAGGTATAATAGACCTTCGGACTAGTTTGGAACTAACTATCTTTTCTTTCTGTCGGATTTGTGAACCCTCGAGGTTAAAGGGCTCTTTTAGAAATATATTCAATTGTCAGATGATTTGCCTTTAGACTTGTGAACCTTCGTAGTATAGAGTTCTACACTATTTATACCAATTCAGTATGAATCGCAAGCAAAATTATATTACATTCTTAATTTTAGTCTTCGTTTGTCATTCTGCTTCTTCCATTCTCCTTCTTCCGTCTTGGTAATCCAGGGGTCGCAAAGTATCGTTGTTGTGTGAGTATAGCAAGTAAATAAACAAACCGTGGAATAACAAAATTTACAAACAATTGAGAAATCAATTGTTGTTTTCTATTTGATACTTGGATAATTAACGTAATTGAAAAATCCTTCTCCATGCCACGGGTGTAATCGATCAAGGGAACCACTGCTCAGCTCCACCTGGTTATGGCATTTGCAGAGGAACTCCATGACCAGGATTATCATTTGGATTCAGTCATGCTGTTTTTAGTGAGTTAGGGTATGTGTCGGCATGTTAGTGCAAATGTAAGTCGAAATTAGAAAGAGTGTTATCGTCAATACGAATGTACCAGCAAGACAAGTAACAAACGACAAGTGAAAGCGAATGGTGATAGATTTGGTGCATGGAGAGGTGTATCAATTTAAAGTACATGTGCGTCATCATGAACCAAACACTAAAGTTTGAGTACAAGCCAGAGTACAAGTTATCACTTTAAAGATGTTACAATGATCAAGACACCACAAAGTTGTCACAAGTGTCAATAGCGACAGTTACACACCTCTATCGTCCTTCATGTATCTTTTAGGGCAGCATCTAATGATGCAGCCTAAGGGAGAGTGCAACTTAAGGGATTTTGTACGTTTCCGATTATGGTATCATTTTGTGTTGGTGGTTCAGCGACATCTTTTGTTGTGTGCCAGTGGTGGTAAGGTCAGTGTCCTGCTTGCTCAGATCCTATAAGACCCTGGAACAAACTTCTATATTTCTCTAACTCTGAACGTTTATATCTCAGAAATAGCTGTTCTGATTCATGTAACACCTCCAAATACTGTGATTTAAAGACAGTTCACAAAACAAAAATGAAGAGCATGTTTTAGAACGTTAATAGAGTTCTGAAGTCACTTCTGGGACACTTTCACGAAATGAAATTCGATCTTGTTATTGATATCATTGTTTTACCATTAACGTGGCTTTGCTTTTAGCTAAATTTTACGGTTTTTGAGGGACTGTGCCCTGAAACTAGATGTATCACAATGTATATGAATAAAAATAGATGCCTGAATGACTTGACTTTTCCAAATCAAACAAGGCTTCAGTACAGTTTTGATGACTCGTAGAACACACAGACAGTCGAATCAATTAACTTCCAGGATATTTAGGGGTGAACGGCACCATAACTTTTGACTCTGATGTCATTCCTGTGAGTGGTCCAGGCGGCGCCTTTGGTACACTCTCACTGCTCGCGACGTCAGATCCCGCATGACAATGGTGTACTAGTCAGCCAATGTCCAGTGGTTTGACGAAATTAGGTCAATTCCTTAAAAGCCTACAATGATGTTCAAACAAAGTAATCTCATTGGAAGTAATGAAACCTTATGATCTGAATTGAAAAGTACAAGTGAGAAAGAGTGTGAGAAGAAGGTATGAAATCACTTATTCATTGGTCCGAAGGTTTATAAGTTCAAAAATCGGTAAATCCAAAGGTCCAAACTTGAAGTCCATTAGTTTGAAAGCTAAAATTTCAAACTTTCATTTATTACAGTTAGCAAAATGTTCAGAGATTTGTATGCACGTTCCTGCTTGAAACTACTTTTTGGAAGTGCCAGTGCCTCCTCTCGAAAGGATCCAAACAATGTTCAACAGCACTTAAACACTGTTACAATGATTTGGACACCACAAAGTTGACACAGGTAGACAACTGTAACTTCAAGTGTCAGCCAGACAAAATGTTATCAATAACGAAAGTTTCATACCTCTATCGTCCTTCGTGTACCGTGTAAGACAGCATCTCATGGCGCGCCCTCACGGAAGGTGCAACTTCGGAGATTTTTTTTACCTTTCCAATTACGGTATCATTTGAGTAGGTGGTACAGTGTTATCTTTGGTTCTCTGTCAGTAGTGGTGAGGTCATGGTTGTTCAAATCATGTATTACCTTTGGAATAGCGTTAAAATTTCTCTAACTTTGAAGATTCGTATCAGAATAGCAGTACAGATTTAGGTAAAATGTCAAATACCATGATTTAAACACCGTTCAAAAAACGAAAATGAAATGATTATATTAACTGGTTTTCTGTGATGACTTCTGAAACATTTATTTTCATCGAATGAAATTCCACTGTGTGATTGATACCATTGTTTTAACCTTAATGTGCTTTTGTTTTTTTCTTAAATTTACATTTTTTGCCCTGAAACCAGCTGTGAAACAGTGTTCATGAATAAAGACAGATGTTGAATGACTGGCGAGTAAATTTTGAACTTCGCTTTTTCAAATCAAACAAGGATAGTTTCAGATGAACATTACTGGTGACATTCGTGTTAGTTGTCCCGGCCCACCTTGGGTATACTGCCACTGCTTTCGACCTTAAATTCCGCAAGTTAATGGTATACTAGTCAGTCAAAGTCCACCGTTCGAAGAATGACCAAGTCTGTATTAAATCTACAATACGGTTAAAAGGAAACCATTAGCTTTTAGAAGCGATAAAATCTACATGACTTCAATTTAAAACTAGAAGTGAGAAAGTGTGTTAGCTGAACGTATGAAATCATGGCTTTCATTTTTCCGAAGGTTTTTAAGTCCACAAATACAAGCAAGTACGAAAGCCCATAACTGCGAAAGCTAAAAGTTTAATGACATGAAGTTCTGAACGGTGATTTGGAACAAAATATTTTGGGATTTTAAACACTGGAAGAGCCATTGCCTCTGGAAAAGATCCAAACACAGTTCAGCAATGTGCACTGAGCTTTTGCTTTCATTTACATTTTCAAACTTTGTTTTACCGCTGTCGTTGACTTTGAATAACCGGCTTCTGGTTTCGTGGCCTTATTTCGTACAAACTAACTTTCTTGTCTGTCGGAATCGTGAACCTTGGGCCTGATAGGGCATTTTTAAAAACAGTTTCATTTCTCGTGTTATGGGCGTTTGGACTTAAGAACCTTCAAAGTATCGAACAGCAGTTATTTATATTAATGCAGTATGAAACGCAACCAACGTTAGTTTACCTTCATAATTTTCATTCTAAATCCTTCTCCTATTTTGGTTATCCGTGGGTCTCAGCACATCGTTGGGGTATGGGTATGGCTTGTAAATAGACAAAAACGTGTATTTTACAAACAACCGACAAAATTAAATTTTTCAATTTGCCACCAAGAAGCGCCACAGTAGTCAATCTCATCCGTAATTCAACCTTTTTATAGTAAAAACATGTATGCCAAATTTTCAAATCATCCATACAGTGGTTTGGTTTTACAGAGGGGCGGACGACAAAAAGACTCGACAACAGTAAAAAAATAGCCGCTAGGTGCCGCAAAATACTACCAATCCATCCGGAAATGAAAGATAGGCACCATTTTACCAATATATGCCTAAATGCCAAACTTTATGAAAATCCGTCAAAGACCATTTGAATATACAGACTTTAGGTAAACTTAAAAAAAATAAATTGCCACTAGGAGGCACACCAGTAGTCCAATCCGTCCTAAAATCGTTGTCATCCGTTGTCAACTTAATATAAAGATACTTGCAAAACTTAATAAACATCTTGCACAGCCATGAGCTGGGCGCAAAATCAAAGAAAAATGCCACTAGGAGGTGTCACGGTAGTCGAAGTCGCCGGAAAGCCGTTGTCAGCTGCCTTCTTCACAGTAAGAACAAATATGCCAATTTTCACAATCATCCTTAGAGTGGTTTGATTGATGGAGGAGAAGGTGCCAAAAATATATTCGAGGGCAGTAAAATTTGCCATTAGGTGTCATCCGAAAACGAGCCAAGTTTTATGAAAATCCGATGACCTTTGAAGAAACAGATATAAACGAAAAAAATGCCACCGGTAGGCGGATCCGTCCGAAATTCTTTGTCAACTGTCGTCAGCCTTATAGAAGCACATCTGCCAAATCTCATAAAGGTCCTGTGAGGATTTAAGAGATACAGCTGTGGACGCCGTATCCCGGACGCCCGGACAACCGGGCAGGCAGAGATGACAGACACTCACATATAAATATGCGGGCGAATAAAAACGTCTAAATTTCTTTAACTTTAAAGCTTCGTACCAGAAATAGCTGTTCAAATTTATGTAAAATTTCAATTCTATGATATAAATACCTTTTACAAAATGAAAATGAAATGCTCATATTTTAGAGCACTAACCGTATTTCAAATCTGTATCATTTTCTTCAAATGAAATTCGGTCTTGTTGTTAATGCCGGTGCCTTACTATCAATGTGCGCTTGTTTTTGTGCTAAATTCTATGATTTTTGAGAAACTGTGCCCTGAAATCAGGTGTGAAACAGTGTACATCAATAAAGTCAGATGTCTGAATGACTGGCGACTAAATTTTTCATTTCGCTTTTCCAAATCAAAGAAGTGTCGGTCATATTTTGATGACTCACAGGAGTACAAACGTTTAGTAAAAACCAGAATATTCTATTATATTTACAAGTGAACGGAACTTTGATACCATCTGATGGTGCAGGCCCTCAAAAAAGAGTCAATTTCTGAGATTTCTTACCTTTTCGACTCTGGTGTCATTTTAAGGTGATGTTTCAATGTTATCTTTGGTTCGTTGACAGTGAGGGCCAGGCCAGGGTCCTGCTAGTTAAGATCCTGTATGACCCTAGAAAAACGTCCAGAAATAGCAGTTCAGATTTAGGTAAAACTTTCAAATGCTGTGATTTAAACTCCGTTCACGAAACAAAAATGAAATGATCATATTTTATGACATCAACGGTGTCTTCGAGATCACATCTCGAAACTTTTCACCAAATAAACTTCGATTAAGATACTGAAACCGTTGTTCAACTAGCAATTTGATATGGCCTTTTTTAAAAACGTTTCCGTTTACCGTATTACGAGTACGGATTTGACGACCTTCAACATATTAAGCTGTACACTATTTATAGTAAATGCACTACAAAACGCAAGCAATGATAGTTTACCTTCATAAGTTGCACCTTAAATCTTTCGGAATTCGTTTTCATTGGTTATCCGATGGTCATGGGGGTACTGTTGGGGCTTGGGTGGGGCGTGTAAATAGACAAAACATGCATTGATAAAGTTTACAAATAATAATAATAAAAAATCGACTGTTTTCAATTAACCACACGCACATCTATTGCAAAGACCTTGTCCTTGTCAAACTGTTTTAAAACTAATAAGCTTTTTCTCGAAATTGTGAACCTTCGGCTTAATAGCACCCTTTTAAAAATGTTTTCATTTGCTGTATTATGGGTAGGGATTTGAAAACGTTCAAGGTATTGAGCTGTTCACACTGCAGTATGAAACCCAATTAACGATACTTTAGCTTATAATTTTCGTCTTAAATCTTTCTTCTTTCGTTTTGGTTAAACGAAGGTTATATTTGGGTATGGGTATGGCGTGTAAATAGGAAAAAGCGCGTATTGATAAAATTTACAAACAATCGACCTATCAATTGCTTTCAATTTGCCGTACGCAGATCAATTGAAAAATGTTTCTCCCTACACCGGCAGGAATCACTGTGATATATATTTATTGAAGGATACACAGAACATACAAAGAAATAATAACCCAGAAACCGCAAAGCATTATATCTGGGTTGTAAACAGGAATCGACCACGGAAGCACTGCTCAGCTTCATCTTACTTCTACATCAGCACAGGGATTCAAATATTCCACTCAGCACGGCTTTTGCGACCTTGAACGCCATTTTTTGTGGTGTATGTCTTCGTATGATAGGGCTTGTGTTTGTATGTTAGTGCTTTGTTGGGCGGGATTGGAAAGTGCGTTAGCGTTAACGCAAATCCACAGGCAAGAAAAGTAGCAAACCTCTAGTCCAAGCGCATGGTAATACCATTGATAAATGGGCAGATCTGTCCATGGGATTAAAAGTGTGTCATCACGGCCTACGTTTTTATACCTTAGAAGAACCCATCGTGTAATTAAAAACCAGCCAACACTTAAAATATTTTACAGCGACCTGGAAACCACACAGTTTTCACAGGTGGAGAACTGTAAATGCACATATCGGCAAGTCCAAAACGTTATAATTACGAAATTTACACACCTTTATCGTCTTTTGTATTTTGGATAAGATAGCATCTTATGGCACACGTCCTGATGGAAGAGGCAATTTCCGGGATTTTTGATTTTTACGACTCTGGTGTCGTTTTGAGTTGGTGGTTCAGCGACATCTTTAGTCGGTTGCCAGTGGTGGCGAGGTCAAGATCCTTCTAGTTCAGATCCTGTATGACCCTAGAAAAAGCGTCTACATTTCTCGTGATTCAAAGGTTGCTATCTCAGAAATAGCAGTTCAGATTTATGTGAAACATTCACATACTATGATTTAAACGTCTTTCACAAAACGAAAAGTGCAATAATCACAATTTAGAACATCAACATTTTCTGAGATCACTTCTCGAAACTTTTCATCAAATAATTTTCGATCATGTTTTGACACGGTTGTTTAATTAACAATGGGTCTTCGGTTTTTTCTACCTTTTAATGGTTTTTAAGAGAACATGCATTGAAACTAGATGTGAGTCATTGTGCATTAATAAAGACATATGCCTGAATGACTGGCTGGTAGATTTTACACTTCCCTTTTCCATATCGAAAAAATGTCGGTCATGTTTTGATGACACACAGGAGCACAAACGTGTAGTAAAACCTAGAAGCTTCTATGATGTTTACAGGTTAACGGAGCCTTCAGTTGACTCTTGTGCGGTTCGTGTCAGCGGTCCCGCAGAACTTTTGGTATATTGTCATTGCTCGCAATGTCAGATCTCGCATGTTAATGGTATACTGGTCAGCCAAAGTCAAATAGTTCGTCGAAAGACCAAGTACCTAAAAGACCTAAAATAATGATAAAAGGAAGTCAACCCCTTGGATACAATGAAATCACGTGATCCGAACTGAAAACTACACGTGAGAAAAAGTGTGGGTAAAGTTATGAACTGCCGGTATTCCTTGTTTTCAAAGACAAGCAAGTAAATAAATCCATAAATTTTCATGTCACGAGGCATTTTGAGCAGTGATATCGAGCAAAATGTTTGGAGAGTTGTAAGCACGTGGCTTCTTAAAACGAATTCTTCGAACAGCCAGTGCCTTGGTAAAGTATCCAAATAACGTTTGGCAATGTGCACTGAATTGTCGCTTTTGTTTTAATTTTCAACTTTTGGTTTTCCGCCTCTAAAATGTTGCCGCTCCTTTGTAATTAACTTTCAATCACTGACTTCTCGTCTCTCAGATCGTTGAATTATTTTCGCACTAATAAGCTTTATTGTCGAATTTGTGAACATTCAGGCAGAAAGAGCTTTTTTCAATGAATTTTCATTTGTTGTATTATGGCCAGTGATTTGAAAACCTTCAAGGTATTGAGCTGTACACTGCAGTATGAAACCCAAGCAACGATACTTTACCTTGTAGTTCATAATTTTCGTCTTAAATCTTTCTTCTTTCGTTTTGGTTCAACGAAAGTCGCAGGTTATCTATGGGGTATGGGTATGGGTAAATAGACGAAAACATACCTTTGCCTCTGGTGCTATTCTTGTCAGTGGTACTACAGAAATTTTGGTATACTGTCACTGTTCCCAATGTCAGATCTCGCATGTAGATGATGTACTAGTCAGCTAATTTCAAATAGTTTGTCGAAAGGCAAAGTATCTAAAAGGCATAGAATAATGTTATCAAATAGATGTTGAAATGTCGTGCAGTTACCGACGGGAAAGAATATAGAATAGTAAAACTGAAACGACGAGCGTCGGTACTAAAATATACTAAAGGCGAAGTCAACCTTTTTCCATGTCATTTTGAGCTAAAATACGGTTGGTTGGTTATCCTAGACATATTTTCCACTTAATTACAACTTTTCGTAATTTTATTAATTACTCGTCCGCTACTCCGGAAGTGACGTTTTAGGAGGCAAGCATTTCGCGCCAATTTCTTTTCATATAGTCTGACTGTGAGAGCTGCCGAGTCAGTCATTGTTCTACCTCGGTTGTGTTAAGTTCCGTCGTCGTTTGCTTTCATTTACTAGTCAGTCAACATGCCACACTGTTGCTGCGTACCAG
>NMRA01000136.1:31457-49859 GCA_002633005.1 Phoronis australis | reverse complement strand
TGGTGGCGACAATTGTTGAAAAACAGCACAAAACAAAAGTAGAATAGAACAGATTCGCACGGTAAAGTCAACGCAAAACCAAGTGGCGGGAAACGCTTGCCTCCTAAAACGTCACTTCCGGAGTAGCGGACGAGTAATTTATAAAATTACTAAAAGCTGTAATTAAGTGGAAAATATGTCTAGGATAACCAACCAACCTTATCTTAGCTCAAAATGACATGGAAAAAGGTTGCCTTCGCCTTTAAAATATCCCCACGTTTCGAGCGATGAGCTCGTTGTCAAGGGTGTGCTACAGACTGTACAATAATGTTAAAAGAAAGTCAACCTCCTAGAAAAATGAAATGATATGATCTGAATTGAAAATTTCAAGTGAAAAAAGTGTGGGCCAAAATTATGAAATCGCGGTATTCATGACTCCAAAGCTTTGCAAGTAAACAAATCCATCAATTCAAATATCCTCACAAGTCCGAGAGACCATTAGTTCGAAAGCTAAAAAATCGAAATTTCATGTTACAAGGTTCTGAACAGTGATTTCGAACGAAATGTTTGGAGATTTTTAAGCACGTGCCTCCCTGGAACAAATTCTTCCAAAAGCCAGTGCCTTGGTAAAGCATCCAAACGAAGTTTGACAAAGTGCACTGACATGCCGCTTTTATTAACATTTTCAACTTTTGGAATACAGACACTAAAATTTGTTGCTCCTCTGTCGTTGAAGTTTGAATCACTGGCATCTGGTCTCTTTAATTGTCGAACTGTTTTCGAACTAATAAGCTTTTTGTCGAGTTTGTGAACCTGCGGCCCGATAGGGGTTTTTGTAAACATTTTCGTTTGTTATATAATGGGCACAGATTTGAAAACCTTAACGGTATTTAGCTTCACCCTATTTAATGCAGTATGAAACCTAAGCAACAATAGTTTACCTTCATAATTTCGTCTGAAGAACTGCTTCGTCCGCTTTGGTAATTCGAAGATCGCAGCGTATTGCTGGGGTATGGGTACTGCGTGTAAACACACAAAACGTGTATTGAAAAAAATTACAAACAATCGCCAAACCAACTGTTTTCAATTTCTCATACACAGATCAATTGAAAATCCTTGTCCTTTTACTCCGACAGAAATTGATACCGGGAACCACAGCCTTGCTCCATCCCGTTGTGGCATCTGCAGAGGAATTCAAATAATGACATTCAGCATACATTTTGTGACTTCGAACATCACTTGGATTAATTGGTGATGTTTTTAGCTTTGTTAGGACTGGTATTAGTATTTAATTGGAATTGTTGGCGGGATTATAATGTGTGTTTGCATCAACGTTAATGCACAAGCAAGAAAAGCAACAAACGTCTAGTCCAAGCGAATGAAACTACAATTGATAGATGGACAGATCTACAGTCTTTCTATTGGAATAAACGAGCGTCATCACGGCCAAAGCATTGATATATGAGGAGAACCCAGAGTAAGTACAACTAAAATACAGCTAACACTAGAAATGTATTTCAACGACCTGGACAGCACAGTGTTGTAACAGGTGGAGAAAAGTAACTGCAGGCGTCAGCCAGTCCAAAATGTTATCAATAACGAAAGTAACGCACCTCAGTCGTACCTTGTGTATCGGGTAAGACAGCATCTCATGACGTACGCCCTCAAGGAAGAGGCAATTTCCTGGATTTTTTACTTTTCTTATTCTGGTGTCATTACTTGGTGACGGTTCAGTGACATTTTTGTTCTCTGCCAGTGGTGGCAAGGACAGCGTCCTGCTACTTCGGATGATGCGTGGCCCTAGAAAGTGTCCACATTTCTCTAATTTTAAAGGTTGATATCTTAGAAATAGCAGTTCAGATTTTTGTAAAATCTCCCATGTTAATGGTATACTGGTCAGCCAGTAATTTGACGAAAGAACAAATCCCTAAACAAGAGCAACGCGGAGCGTTGAAATGCCCCCACGAATGCATCGCAAATGTTGTGCTTTCAGGGTTATTTATTTGTATCATAAAAATGACCACTAGATGGCACAAAACGTACAATCCATCCAAAAAACGGGAGCATGCCATATTTCATAAAAATCTGTCAAGGAACTTCAGAGAAACAAAGGAAAACAGAATAACATGAAATTGCCACTTTTGGGCACAGCTTTCGTTGGATTTCGCCTGAAAGTAATCGCTGTTGTTATCTTCATATAAATACACTCACTAAATGTAATAAAGATCCTGAAGTGGGTTTAGGAGATATAGCTATGGGCGCAAAACAAAACATAACTACCACTAGGAGGCGCCACACTAGTCATTTGTCATCATCAAACGTCCTCTTCGCACTGAAAATATATACGCTAATTTTCAAAACTATCCCTAGAATGATTTCGTTGATAGAGGGGTGGACGCCAAAAACAAGATTTGAAAACAGCAAAAATGGTCACTAGGTCGCGCAAAATACCTCAATTCCATCCAAAAACATAGATGCCTATATTCACAACTTTATGAAAATCTGTTGAGGACCTTTGAAGGTAGACTGGTAAACGTAAAAAACTAAAATTGCCACTAGGGGGCACACCAGTTGTCAAATCCGTCCGAAAGTCGTCGTCGTCCGTTGTCAACATCATATAAATACACTAGCTAAATTAAGTAAAGATCCTGCAAACGGTTTAGGAGATACAGTCATGAGCGCAAAAAACAAAAGTGCCACTAGGAGGCGCCACAGTAGTCAAAGTCGTCGGAAAATCATCGTCAGCCGTCCGCTTTATAGTAGAAACATACATGTCAATTTTCACAATTCTCCTGAAAGCCGTTTCGTTGATAGATGACTGGACGCCAAAAACAGATTCGAAAACAGAAAAAATGACCACTACAAGGCGCAAACTAGGTCGAATTCATCTGAAAACGGTGAGATAGCGTCACTTAATTAACAGATGTGTGTATGCCAAATTTTATGAAAATACGTTGAGGACGTTTGAACACACAGGTATAAACGTAAAAAAAATAAAATTGCCAGTAGGTGGCACACCAGTAGTCAGATCTGTCCGAAAGTCGTTGTCTTCAGTCGTCAACATCACATAAATACACTTACTGGGTGGACGCAAAATGCAAACTCGAAAACACCAAAAATGGCCACTAGGTGGCGCAAACTACGTCGAATCTATCTGAAAACGGAAGGTTAGCCTCATCTCAATGATAGGTGCCTATGTACTAATTTTTATGAAAATCTGTTCAGGACTTTTGAAGGTAGAGAGGTAAACGTAAAAAACTAAAATAGCCACGAGGGGTCACACCAATAGTCGGATCCGAATGAGAGTTCGCTCATGCCGTCCCATCCACGGAAGAAACACATGTGCAAAACTTCCTGAACATACGTCCAAGCGTTTTGGAGCGGACGCCGGACTCCGGACTCCGGACTCCGAACGGATGGACGGAGATGACGGCATAATGAGTCCACATATAAATACGTTTGCGCATAAAAACTACAATCAGGTTCGAAAGAAGTTAATCCCCTCGAAACAATGAACCCATATGATCTGAATTGAAAACTACAAGTGAGAACAATTGTGGGTGGAAGGTATGAAAGAACAGAGTTCATGGCTCCGAAAGTTTACAAGTCGACAAATAAATAAATCCGAAGATCAACACAAGTCTGAAAGAATATTAGTTGTTTTACTATCAGTTTGATAGGGCTATTTTTAGAAACGTTTTTATTTGCCTGATAGGGTATTTTGAAAAAATCATTCAATGTTACATAACTTGCCTTCAGGCTTGCGAACCTTCGGAGTATCGAGCTCCATCTTATTTATACTAATGCACTGTGACTTAATTTTAGTCTTCTGTTGTTAATTTTCAGTCTTTCATGCTTCTTCTTCCGTCTTGGTTATCCGTGAGTCTGATCGTATCGTTGTGGCGTAGGCATGGTAAGTAAATAAACGAAAACGTTCATTAATAAAATTTACAAACAATCGATAAATCAACTATTGTTTTCAATTTGCCATTCGGAAACTAATCCAAAGATCCTTGTCCTTGCCACGGTAGTAATCGATCACGGGAACCACTGTTCAACTCCATTTGATTTTGGCATTTGGAGAGGAATTTAAATAACACCACTCAGCATGCATTTTGTGACCTTGAACGTCGTTTGGATTTATTCATGCTGCATTTCTTGATATGTTAGGATTGGTGTTAGTATGCTAGTGCAATTGTTAGTAGGGATTAAAAAGAGTGTTAGCGTCAACGCGAATGTACCAGCAAGACAAGTAACTAACGCTTAGTGCAAGCAAATGGTAATAGGTACGATGGATGTAGAGCTTTATCTATTCGAAGTACATGTGCGTCATCGCAACCCAAGCACTAATACTTGAGTACAACCCAATTATCTGGACACCATACATTTGCCACAGGTGGGTAACTGTAACTGTGTTAGCCAGACAAAAATGTTATCAATAACGAAAGTTACACACCTCTATCGCCCTTCATGTATCGGGTAAGACACCATCTCATGGTGCACGCCCTCACGTAAGAGGCTCCTGGGATACTTTACCTTTCCGACTCTGGTGTAATTTTGTGTTGGTGGTTCAGCTATATCTTGGCCGGGTGCACTGCCAGTTGTGGCGAGGTCCTGTATGACTATAGAAAAAACGTCAACATTTTTCTAACTTTGAAGCTTCAAAATAGTTCACATTTCCCCAAATTTGAAGTTTTATATCTCAGTAATAGCTGTCCAGATTTATGTAAAACTTCCAAATCCAAGGACTTAAACACCGTTTACAAAACGATTTCAAAATAAAATCATGATATTTTAAAACATTAATAGTTTTTTGAGATCACGTCTTGGAACATTCTCATCAAATGAAATTCGAACTTGTTATCGATACCGTTGTTTTGCTATTACTGTGCTTTTCTTTTCTTTTTCGCTAAATTTTACTTAAGGGAAATATTCTTGTGAGGCAATCATTATGAATATCACACAAGTAAAAACCGAAATTTCAAATTCTACTTGGGTTTCTAGTTTCCGATAATATAAGCATTTAAAGAGTTAAAATCATTAATTTTGTAAAAAAGTTAGCTAAAATCGCATACTTGGCAATAAAGTCCAGTCAACCTTCCAGGACGAATTTAACATACATGAGCCGAGGTGAGTGTATTTCACACTGTGAAGTATACATTGAAAGAAATTTGGTTGAAGTTGTAACTGAAGTGTAAAACATTTTAAATGCTTTTTTCTCATGAAAGTTGAACGGTAATACACTTTTCAACTCTGTTGTCAGTCGTATTAGTGGCACTGCAGGAACTTTTTGATGCACTGTTACAGTAACCCGTCGGGACGTCGTGGTCCTGTATAGTCCCGTAAGGATGATAAACCTTATTATGATTATGTCAACCAATTCACTTTCTGTCACCTGTTTTGCATCTTTAGTGTCAATCTTCCAAAATAAAAGCAGGAACCAACTGAAAAAACTCATACTTTCTATCTCATAAATTGCAGGTTGTGGTCCTTGACGAGTGACCTTTTCCAAAGGTGTTGTGTAACTTGCTAAAAGCGTAGGTCACGCTTGCCCGTTTAGTAGAATTTGTTAGAAGTTTTCAAAATTTCCTCCAGACTATTGAGGGTTGCCGATAAGTTACAAAGCGTTATTTTGTTTCAGAGAACTGGATGGGGAAAGTCGTTTTTAGTATGTGTAAGTAGGCCAAAACCGAGTTTGGTATCCTTTTAATGATAAACAAAGCCCAGCTATAACAAATTACAAAGTCGCTCAAATAAAATACAGCAATCGGCAAATCAACTATTGTTTTCAAGTTGATACTTAGAGATTAATTGAAAAATCTACAAAGGCAGTTATCGATCACGAGAACCATTGTTCTGATCCATACGTTGGGGGTCATCCTGATGTGTTCCCGTTTTATGCATATCGGGATTCTACATATGTACACATGTACGTGTCCCGGGTTCGGTATGACCAGTTTTAAATGCATCGGACAGAGTTCTATGTGTTCTGGTGTGGTAGCTGTGATTGTCCCTCTGCAGAGAATGTCCTTGTTGCATGCATTTGAATGCCGGTGTACTGGCACGTTAATCAGTGGATTAGCCAGATGCTTCATTCAAATACACGCAAGCCGGGCAATTTCTCCAAGGGGACAATGGCTACTTTCACACCGAGTTCTACATGCATGTGTCATTGGTCAGTGCTCGATGAGCCAAGAAAATTAACATACCCAAGTTCGCCGTTTGCGACCTAGCCGAAATCTCGAAAACTAAAGCCGCATTTTCAAGAAGTGAGCTTGCATTCCAAAATTCCAGGAAGCATTGCTTTATCTGACAACGACCAGAATCCAATGCAACTAAGGAGAATGCATAAAAATAACACGTTACTTTATTATTTGTAGAACTTATGCCCTAAATCAGGATCGAAAAGCACCTGAAAAGTGTCATGTGGGCCTAAATGGCAAGTGTTGCTAAAACTTGCACACTCGTCCGCTTAGCGTCTGGACTATTACGCAAACACCGGGACACAAAAACACGGGACAGATAGGATCCGGAATCCTTAAAACGGGTCCTAGTTAGTATGTTAGTACAATTGTTAGTCGGGGTTAGAAAGAGCGTTAAATTCAGAAAGTCAAGTATCAAACGTCTAGTGCAAGCTAATGATAATACATTTGATAGATGGATAGATATATCCATTTTATAATAACAATAATGATGATGATGGTGATGATGATAATAATAATAATAATAATAATAATAATAATAATAATAATAATAATTCTAATAATATCACTTATTGTATATCGTAGGCTTTGCTTACTCATACAGAAATACATAAATTCAAATAAATATTCAGAGTATTTACACGGACAGCAGTTCTTCTCTTAAAGCCATAGTCTTCTCAGTGAATATCCATTTGAATAAATGTGCGTCATCACGACCCGAACACTAATGTATGAGTATAACCCAAAGTACAACTACTGTAAAATACAGCCGACACTTAAAACATTTACGTATTACAACTACCTGTACACCAAACAGTTGCCACAGATGGAGAACTGTAACAGCAATCAGCCAGAAAAAATGTAATTAATGACAGAAGTTACGCACCATTATCGTCCTTCGTGTATCGGGTAAGACATCATCTCCTCACGGTGGGCGCTTTCAAGGAAATGACCGCAATCTGAAACAGCAGGCCGACCGACTCAAAGGGAAACATTCAAGGGTCATGCTATTACTTCTCAGGAGGGGTTATTGCGCTTTGGAATGAACTACGAGCACACCCAGTAATCGAAGTGCAACAACCAGGTTACCACTTCATTACACAACCCAGATCAATAAACTCGCCTTTTAGAGATACTGAATACCAAAAGAGTGTTCTCAATGGAAAATCGTGCCACATGTCATCTTGCAGTGAAGAAACGAGAGGGCTCTTCGAGGGCATTGCATATGAATGGAAACTTTCAAAAACTAAACCGCATGGGGGCTACGACGAAGTTAGATGCAGATCGTCCGTCAGTCTTGATTCGTGAACAGAGATTTGCCTTAGGTATCGTGGTCTCTCAAACAGATAGGTCGGTGTTTTTTTTTCCTGTCAGTCAACTTTCGATTCAGGAACTCGTATTGCTTTCTACTATCAGGCTCTGCCCGCCCGTGATTAACGCAAACCATAACCGGTCGTAGCATGAGAATATCCATAGCCAAAAGTTATATGTAACGTGTTGCCATAAATCTGTCCAAATAGTAAATTAAGTTTGTACAACTGTATGCGCGAGTTTTCTATTTAACCTATTAAAACGAGTCTTATAAGCAAAATCAACATCAACAGACGCACATGTACTACCTGGGAAGCGCATTTATATTAAGAAGCAAATTGTTGAAGGCACTGTATTCATATGTCTTCACACAGGTCATATGTTGGTCACATCACGTGAAGACGTGTCAAACATGTAAATTGTTATTGTGGAACAATTAATTTTCTATGCAATTTACAAAAAACAACAACTATCGAATTTAACATTATGTAAAATTTGAGCATTCGTTTCAATACTACATTTGTCCAAGGTTTCATTACAGAGCACGTGTCGGATCGAGTCTACACAGTCACTTGTCTTTGAAAGTTTATTGTTGAAGTTCATGGTGATTATTTAAAACCTTAATGACTTTGTAGAATGTATCCATTCTAGTAATGACGATGGTATTCTTCTATGCCAAAATTTTTCCGATGTGAAAGTTTTGTGATATGCTGATAATATGTCTTTGTGTACTTAATCTCCAGTGAAACTGCAAAAACTACTGGGTGCTTTAAGTAAGTTCTGCCAGGAATGGAGCGTGTCTGTAAATTTATTGAAGACCACAGTTATGGTGTTTAGAAACGGAGGTCCCTTGAGAAATTGCGAGATGTGGTATTTTGAAGGTGAAAAACTCGAAGTGATTTCCATGCAAGCTACAAGTATCTTGGTGTTGTGTTCACGCCAAAGTTATTGTGGACTATGGCTGCTCAGACCTTGTCAGTCCAAGCCACGGGGATAGCCATTACAGTCGACAAGTTACAAAGAAGCTGGACCATATTTCAACCACGTGTGGCTTTTGAGACATTTGATAAAATAATTTACCCCAGCTCATGCTATAGAGCCGAAATATGGGGCTTACAAGAATACAACTGGTTAGAACAAGTGCAAATTAAATTTTGCAGGCGTGTATTGGTTGTAGCTAATTCATGCTGAAACAATGCTGCACCGAGCGCATGTCGGCGGTTGCCGTTATTTACTAATGACTATGTTGCCGGGATCACGTATTGGTTCAAACTTCTCAAAATGCCTCCTCGCATGACTTTGACTAAAATGGTCGGCACTCCCGAAATTGAGCCACATCACTTAGACTTATACAGCCGATTTCATAAAGGTGGTTTAACCTGGTTTAAACTGGACTTAGACCAGGCTTAAAGATAATCTGCATTTCATAAAGGTGGCTTAACGTTTAGACCATTGGTCTAGTAAAACCTGGTTTAACTCCAATTTAGATCTGGTCTAAGTCAGTTTTCATTTTACCAACGAAGTCTATATTCTTTAGACCTGTATTAAGATCTCAAACCAGGTTTAACTTTAGACTTGGTCAGACCTAGGTTTAACTGTTAAATATAACGACTTGCATGATATAGGTGCAACTGAATGAGGCGGTGTGCATTTACGACGCAGTTTTAGAGCGAAAATGGAACTTTTTCAAAATTCAGTTTTACGACGACACAAGATCAAACGAAGCAGGGGCGGATCCACGACTTTTAAGGGGAGGGGGTCGGTCGAGAACTTTTAAAAGGGGGGACCAAGTCAACAATTTGAAAATTATAGATTTGATCTCACTAAAATCAAGCAAAAATGGAGTCCGGACCCCTTGATCCATTTGGATCCACCTATGTGCAGACCAGTTCGTGCTGGATAGAGTCCTGCAGATTCTTCAGAATACGACTGGTCGAGCAGGGCGTCATCGTCATAAGCGCTACGGGTTTGACTGAAGACAGCATTTTCTGATTCTTCTGAGTTCCACCTCCATTGGTCTCCGATTTAATTTTGCCGGGAAGGGGACTTGCTCCCCCTTTGGCCGCGAAAAATAAACACTAATATGGCACGGAAATAATTTTGGCCATTTATGATATTACAGCTAATCGTGAGCATGTACTTTAATGAGTGTATACGTGTGTTGGTCACACACATTACACTTTTCCTCATGAGAAAAATTTTTACACCTTTTTCGCAAATGTATGCACTGATTCTACTAGTGTGTGCCATTGTATACCCACGCGATCAAGGTTTCATTGAAGCACTTCAATAGTTTCTTTATTGGGTTAATCCAGATCGTGACAGCAGGGTGGCTTAGATACTTTAAACCTGGTTTTATTAAACCGGCTCCCTGTTCTAACAAAACCAGGCCTTCAGACTTTTAAACCACGTTGGTGAAATGCAAATTGAGTCTAAAATTAGACCAGGTGTAGGAAGACCAGGTTTAAGACTTAAACCTGGCTTTTTAAACCACCTTTATGAAATCGACGGATAGTCTTTTCAACATGAGTTACTATGGGAGCAAACCACTACCGACCGTGAAGAAGACAATGAGCCACTTCGGGAGCTAGCCGCCGACCGTGAAGAAGACAATGAGCCACTTCGGGAGCTAGCCGCCGACCGTGAAGAAGACAATGAGCCACTTCGGGAGCGAGCCGCCGACCGTGAAGAAAAAGTCAATTGGTGTCTCTGGGTTCCTGACTAACAAGAAGACGACCATGGTGCATTCTAACAAGTCCACGAAAAAGTCAAAGTCCTCGGTCAGTTCCAAAAAGCCTCATGCGAAAGTGGAAAAGTTGGAATTCGAATTACAAGCTATTGGGCAGGAAAGTAAAATTGCTATTGCTTAACTTCAACTGAAAAAACTAAAAACTCTGAAAAAGCTGAGTGCAGCTAAGGCTGAATCTCATGTAACAAATGATGCTAATAGTCTGTGTTCTAGTAATACTGGTAGTTTCGACTTACCTGAAGCTGACGATAGTAAAGACTTCGTACAGGAATATGTAAACTCGTGCGATATTCATGTAAACCCTACTCTGCCAAATGGTGATGCTAAGCTAAATCCTGATGTTAAGGAATTTATGCCAAATTTTGCACAGACGCCAATCATTTACTTTTACTAGCAATTCAACTGCTCTTCATGTTAGCAGTCCTGTTTATGCGGGTGGGCAAAGTCAGACGTGTCACAGCTTAGCGAACACGCCCATTGTTTCTCCCAATCACTACAGTTATGAGACTGTTGGAAATACTACTTCTGTGGTTCACGATTCAGTCAGTGTGTTTGCCAAGTTTGCGGAGCAAATTATTCTAGGACGTCTTCCGTTACCTGAGCCTACTATCTTTGACGGTGATCCGTTAAAATATCCAGGGTAGAAATGCGCCTTTGAGTCGCTAATTAATAATAAGTCCATTCCAGAAACAGAGAGAATTTATTATTTGGGAAAA
Source organism: Phoronis australis (assembly GCA_002633005.1). Taxonomy (NCBI): domain Eukaryota; kingdom Metazoa; phylum Phoronida; family Phoronidae; genus Phoronis; species Phoronis australis. The sequence continues at coordinate 38,901 of NMRA01000136.1, read as the reverse complement.
TATCAGTCTGGTCCTGCCAAAAAGGCGGTCGACAGTTATTTGTTTTTGACACCCCACCTAGCTTACATGTATGCAGAGGCTAAGAAGCTCTTAGAAGAACGCTACGGCGACCCCTTTGTAATTGTAAACGCATTTAGGGATAAACTAGACCCTTGGAATAAAATTCCGGCACGCGACGGCCTTGCTCTCCGCGAGTTTTCTGATTTTTTGAAAAAAATGTGAGTAAGCTATGCATGCTGTAGGCAATTTAGATATATTAAATGATTGTCGTGAGAACAGAAAACTGGTTATGAAACTATCAGACTACCTTGTGGCCCGCTGGAGTAGAATCCTTGATGACTGGCGTGAAAGGGGCAGAGGCTCTCCACTTTTTCCCGAGTTTCAAAGATTTATTGCCAAAGAGGCAAATATAGCTTGTCACCCGTTTTCATCATTGCAGTCTGTTAAATCTTCGAATTCTCAATCAGATAACAGCTTTTCGAAGGGTTTGAGACAACAGAGTACCAGTTCATTTAAAACGAACGCACCAAGACTACCTAAAGTAAATTCTGCAAAATGCTTTTCCTGTGATCAAGCTCACATTTTGTACGAGTGCCCCAATTTTCAGGCTGAGACGCTAAAAAGGGGAAGGGGACACACAACTTTGCTTCGGATGTTTGCGCAAGGGCCACCGTTCAAAACAATGTAGAGCCCGACTGACTTGTAAGACTCGTCAAAAATCTCATCCAACATACCTTCAAGGTGAAGTCAAACAGTCGAAACTTGCAGACGATTGTAAAACTTTCGATGACAATGCTGTTTGTGATATTGTCCATCTTAATGGCTCTAAAAACGTTAGTGCAAGTTCTTTGATTATTCCAGTTCGGGTTTCACAAAGTAATGTTCCTGATAAAGAGGTGCTTGTTTATGTGCTATTAGACACCCAATCAGATACTTGTTTCGTTTCTCAGGATACCTGTAATGAGCGTGATGTACAGGGTACTGAATCTAGAGTGTGGTTGTCTACCATGACTGCAAATAACTTGAAAATTAATGCCAAAAGTTTTAATGGACTTGTCGTACGTGGGTTTAACCATTCTCAGAAAATCTCCTAGTCCACTCGTTTTTCAAGGGAATTAATTCCTGCAAACAGGTCTAATAATCCGAGCCCCGAATTGGCTAAAAAGTGGCCATTTGAGTGTCATTGCTGACAAATTAAGGCTACCTCGTGACTACGACATTGAACTGTTGATCGGATACAGTTGCCCAGATGCGTTAATGCCCAAAAGGGTTATAGCCTCCCCTAACGATAGTGGCCCGTATGGCCAAGAGACCTCTTTGGGATGAGGCATTGTTGGTTTAGTTAACTCTAAACAAGTAGATGACTCAGAAATTGACTGTGACCTGATCGGCACAAGCCTTCGAGTTCTTTCTTGTGATGCTCCCGTTAGTTCTTTCCTGAGCACAGGCGATTCTCATAAACCGATTGACAGCACTAACAGCGTAAAGGAAATACCTACGGATGATATTATTGAAATGCTTGAGCTAGATTTTTGCGAGAGGTCTACCATTGATTCAGTCTCTCAAGAGGACTTAAGGTTTTTGAATATCTTAGAACATGTTGTTCACCAGAGGTTAGATGGACACTACGAAATGCCACTGCCATTTAGGGTCACTGAACCTTCACTTCCTGATAACAGGCAATTGGCACTCCGACGTCTGAAATCATTCGAAAGACGTCTAAAGTCTGACTCCAAGTATAAGCAACAGTACGTTGATTTTATGAATAATCTTTTTGATAAGGGATTTGCAGAAAAGGTTCCGATTACTGAGCTTGAGCTGGAAAACGGTTCCGTTAACTACATACCCCATCATGGCTTTTTTCATGCCAAGAAGCCTAATAAATTGAGAGTAGTTTTTGACTGCAGCGCCAAGTTTCGAGAAGTATCCCTCAATGATCATTTATTATCTGGACCTAATCTGATAAACACCTTAATTGGTGTGCTCTGTCGATTTAGACAAGACAGGGTAGCCCTTATATGCGACATTGAAGCAATGTTCCGTCAGTTCCACGTACACCAGGGGCATATAACCTTTTTTAGGTCTTTGTGGTGAGAGGATGGTAATATAGATTTTGAACCCTCTGAGTATCGTATGACAGTGCATTTGTTCGGGGCCACCTCTTCTCCAGGATGTGCAAATTTTGGGCTCAAATTTAATGCCTCAAAATATGAATGTGAATTTGGTCCCGACGCCGCTAAATTTGTTCACAGAAATTTTTATGTGGACGACGGACTCGTATCAGTGCCGACTGACGAGGAAGTGGTTACTTTGATTGAAAACACCAAGGCACTATGCGCTAAAGGTGGATTAAGATTTCACAAGTTTATGTCCAACTCTAAAACAGTGATGGAATCACTTGATCCTAATGATCGCTCAAGTCAACCAAATGATGTGAAACTCTCGCACGACAAGCTTCCACTGGAAAGAGCACTCGGCGTGCATTGGTGTGTTGAATCGGACACTTTACAATTTAGAATTACTCTGCAAGATAAGCCACTGTCCAGACGAGGTATTTTAGCCATTGTATCTTCAGTGTATGACCCATTAGGTTTACTTGCTCCTTTCGTTTCACGAGGGAAGCAAATCTTGCAACAACTCTGTAGTGATCATGTAGACTGGGGTTTTTCCTTTCCAGATGGTTTAAGGCCCAGTGGGAACTATGGAGAAATAGTCTTCAAGAGTTAGAGAGTTTGAAAATCGAAAGGTGTTATAAACCACTGGCTTTTGGTGACATTGTGTCAGTACAATTACATAGTTTCTCTGATGCTTGTAATGTTGGCTATGGGGAATGTTCCTACCTCCGTCTGATCAATTCTAAAGATGAGATTCACTGTGCCTTAGTTATGGCCAAAAGACAGAGTTGTGCCTTTACGACCAGTTACTGTAGCCAGACTTGAATTGACAGCCGCTGTATTAGCTGTTAAGATCAGGTCTATTCTAGTGAAAGAACTAGAGTACGACAACTTCAAGGAATTTTTTATTGGCAGATAGTCAGATTACAATTGGTTGCATCCAGAACTACGCCAAATGGTTCAAAGTTTTTGTTGCCAATCGAGTCCAGCAAATACGGGAACACAGTGATCCCTCTCAATGGAAACACGTTAGCACTGTCGAAAACCCGACCGATTTGGCTCCAAGGGGTATCGATTCCAGTAATTTTGGTGGTCGTTCTGAATGGTTTTCAGGCCCTAGTTTTTTTATAGAATGATGACTTTCTCTCGCATGATTTTGACATTTCATATGTGCTTCTCTCTAACCATGACCCCGAAGTTAAACGAGTGAAATCACTAGCGACTCTGGACGCACAGTTCCCGCAGTTTCTTGAGTCTGATCGATTTGAAGGATTTTCTGATTGGTTCAGAGCCAGAAGAGCTATTGCCAATTTTATGAAGCTCAAGTCTAGACTGAGAAATCGCTCGAGTAATGCTAACGTTGGCATGTCTATTACAGTGCACGATCTTCAAACGGCCGAAGTTGAAATTATCGAATCGGTCCAGAGAAATGCTTTTGAAGCAGATATTTCTACTCTTTTAAGCTCTACTTACCGAGCGTTAAAGAGATCTAGCCCGTTACTTCCGTTGGACCCATTATTAGGTACAGATGGCGTTCTGCGCGTAGGTGGTCGAATTAAACGTGGTAAGATGTCACGTGACTTCAAGCACCCTGTTATTTTGTCACGTAAGCATCATGTTACCCAATTGCTTATTAAACACTTTCATGAACAAGTTCAGCACCAAGGTCGTGGTTTAACTACTAACGAAATACGATCCACATCCAACGGTTATTGGATTATTGGTTGTAGTGCTGCTTTTTCACAGTTTATACATAATTCCCTTACTTGCAGAAAGCTCAGTTCTATCACTTGCGTACAGAAGATGGCTGATTTGCCCGAGGAATGATTAGAGCCCTCGCCACCTTTTACATATTGTGGAGTTGATTATTTTGGTCCTTGGTATGTTAAGAGTGGTCGTAAGTCAGTTAAACGTTGGGCTTGTGTTTTCGTATGTATGTCGTCGAAAGCTATCCATATTGAGCTATGCAATGATCTTACTACTGATTGCTTCATCAATGCATTTAGACGTTTTTCGGCGTTGAGAGGCTCAGTTCGACTTTTGCATTCCGACCAAGGAACCAATTTTGTTGGCGCTCTGAATGAGCTTAAGACTGTGATTAACGAACTTGGTATTGATCAGATTAACCCGCACTTTCTATTGAAGAAGGGTTGCGACCATACTGTTTTTAAGATGAATGTACCTCATGCCAGCCACATGGGCGGCATCTGGGAGAGACAGATTCGTACCATTAGATGTGTACTGTCTTCCATGTTAGATCAAAGTAGCTCTCAACTAGACGATGAATCATTGAGAACTTTGAAGTTTGAAGTAACTTCGATTGTCAACCGTCGACCTCTGTCTGTTGATAATCTTAATGACCCATTGTCCTTAGAGCCTCTCACCCCAAACCATCTCTTGACATTGAAATCTAAAGTTTTGATGTCGACCCCTGGCGCATTTGAGTCAGCTGATATGTACTCCACAAATATGTGGAGGCGAGTGCAACATTTAACAGATGTGTTTTGGTCTCGTTGGAAATCCGAGTATTTGTCGAGTCTCCAAAAGAGACAAAAATGGACCAAACCAACGACTAATGTTAAGATTGGTGATATTGTAATAGTTGAAGATGATAACTTGCCCAGGAACGAGTGGAGATCGGCCAGAGTTTGTGATGCCAATCTTAGTAAGGATGGTTTAGTTCGCTCTGCTAGACTGACTGTTGGTGATCCTCGATTGGATGCCAAGGGCAAGCGTACTAATGGCGTTAAGTCGATTGAGCGTCTAGTGCATAAGTTGATTGTTTTGCTCCAGAATTGTGACTGATTCATTGGCAGAATGGTGGTACAGTTAAGTTCTCGCACGTGCAAGTTATGATATACCATATCGATTTGTACATGTATTGTATTGATTCTTGATTATATCTGCTTGATTTGTATAATTAAAGTAAGTTTAACTTATTTGAGGGGCGCTGTGAATGAAGTTAGCTCCGCCTACTATTTTGTTTATGAATGACCGAGTGCGCTCAAGTCGTTGAGACTGAGCCCAGGTTATACTGTACGTTCAGGCACTCTTGCAAATATTGTCACACTTGTCAGATGTGTTCTAGTCACTGCGCGAGTCTCAAGACATCGTTAAGGTAACATTTTCTGTCATTTGCAGTTTTGCTTGCAATTTACCTTAAAGGCGAAGGCAACCTTTTTCATGTCACTTTTAGCAAAAATAAGGTCTGTTGATTATCCCAGACATATTTTTCACTTAATTACAGCTTTTCGTAATTTAATTAATTTTGCGTCCTCTACTCTGGAAGTGATGTTTTGGGAGGCAAGAATTTCGTGCCAATTTCTTTTCATACAGTCAGACTGTGAGAGCTGTCTAGTCAGTCATTGTTCTACCTCGGATGTGATAGGTTCGGTCGTCGTTTGCTTTTGTTTACAAGTCAGTCAGAATGCCACGCTGTTGCTGCGTACTAGGATGTACACATTATCGCGCTTTGGGTACCTTGAATCGCTTTCCGAAGGATGACACACTTCGCAGCGCTACCCGTTCACGCAACGTACAAAGCAGTGGCAAGCATTTTCAGCCGTCAGATTACGACAGAGATATGTACGCTGAATTCATGAAGGTCCCTGCGAAACAACGCCTGAAGAAGGGCTCCATACCGTCACTGTTGATTCCCGGCAGTGCCCCGTCGCCACCCCCCAGAAGTGCGTTTTTGAAGCGAGAAGCCTCGCGAGCTGTGGCCACTATAAACAGTGACTGCAGGCACTTCATCTACTGTCACCCATGCCTCCGAACGTACCCCAGAGCGTGCAATTCCAGGAACGAGCAGTGATTCCCCGTGTGCTGTTGTCTCTAGCCCACAGCTTGTAAGCAGCCCTGCGCGATGTTGAGTAGTGGGAGTGAATACAGGCCCAGTTTGACACCTAGTGAAAATGACAGTTCGTCATCAAATGAACAGATCGGTGAGCCTAAGTTTGATAAATTTATTGTGGACTTGTATTGGAGCTATTTAGAAGGTGCTACGTGTGTGACGAGGGAGTAGCACGGCGGGATGTAAGCAGTTTGGGTGCTCAAGTTACCATCCACAGGGAGTGTGTCGCGGGACACTCGGGCAAGTGGGACAGTTCTTCCTCTGTACGTGAGATGATAGGGAGTACATTTCGGTAGGCAACAACAGCGTGGCATGTTGACTGACTCCTAAACAAAAGCAAACGACGACCGAACTTATCACAACCGAGATAGAACAATGACTGACTCGACTGTTCTCACAGTCAGACTGTATGAAAAGAAACTGGCGCGAAATTCGTGCCTCCCAAAACGTCACTTCCGGAGTAGACGACGAGTAATTAATTAAAATACGAAAAGCTGTAAATAAATGAAAAATAATTCTGGGATAATCAACGAACCCTATTTTTGCTAAAAATGACATGAAAAAAGGTTGCCTACTCCTTTAAATTCGTTCTACTTTGCGAATTATGTGTCCGTGAACTGTTACTGAATATTTTGCGTCTTCCAGTTCCTCGGACGGACGGACAGACACTAGTCCAGGCCCTTAACCCGAAAACGTTTACACCTCGGATTAAAGCAAGAAGTTTGGCACACTGGTACTTTTTGACATGCTGAATCTCATGGGGGTCGGTTGCCCAAATTTTGAGGTCAGGGTCAAGGTCAAATCTTGAAAAAACAAAATGTCCGCCAAGTAACACATCTTTGGTTGCTTAAAGAGGTGATCACACATTTTAAGGCTAGGTAATGGTACTTTCTTAACTAGAAATCTATCAAAATGACATTGCAATATATTTTCCTTATAATATGAAAACCCCTCATTTGCATAAATCCAATATGGCGGCCAAAATTTAACTAACCAACTACAATTGGTCTGTGTCTCTCTGCCATCCAAACCCCTCTGGACCCCTCTGCCGGCATGATCTGAACTTTTGGGGGAAAGCTCCTTTTGTAAAGTATTGACCTGGCTGGTTTCGGCTTTTCGATGATAAACGAGACATGTAAATGTCATTTGTTTTGAACTCCTGACTGTCGATGGTGAGTTTTTGAAAGAAATTAAAATTGCCGGCATGAGAATGCCTGAGTAGCTTCAGGGTTAGCTTTCCATGTCTTCCATGCTGTTTTCTTTCCTTCTCCATAGAACTGGGATGTTGTGTCCGACCCTGTTAAGGCATGAAACTGGTAGAGCTACACACAAATCGTACCCAAGCTGGTCAAACACGCTACTGGCAATGAGCTACCGCGCGTTCTTTCCAGCTTTAACCACTACCTGTACTAGAATTGCTGGCTGCAAAGCCTTAAACTAATCAAAACACCAATAAAAACGACCGCAACATCAGTAT
>NMRA01000136.1:2592-31232 GCA_002633005.1 Phoronis australis | reverse complement strand
AACAAAGTTACCTTCAGCTATGATCAAATTAAAAATGATGATAAAAGTTTCAGCAATTGTTCTTTGAAAATTTAGCAAGATGTCCGATTTCCTTTTAATTTCGGAGACAATTTGTTACATAATTAACCATAAATATTGTAACAAAAACATTTAAAAATGAATTTCTGTTAAAGGTAAAACATTCTAGAGTTGATTTAATGCATATTCATACTAGTTTGACAGTTTTTCTCAGCCAGAGAAAACAATTAGACTTATTTTTCATTGAAAATGTATATGCTATATTAATTAGGATAATTACCATCGTAAGTGTCAGGAAAATTACTTTTTTACTTTTAACTTATTTGTACAAGTTATTAACATTAATTTTAAATCAAAATAAAGCCTCCTGCTTATCACCTGAAACAGTAATGAAACAGATATTTTGTCTGAAGCCATTTCAAAAAATTACCCACATGACCTTTGACCTTGATTTGACCTTGACCTTGACCTCAAATTTCGGGCAACCGACCCCCATGAGATTCAGCGTGTCCCAAAGTATCTGTGTACCAAATTTGGTGCTTTAATCCGGGGTGTAAATGTTTTGGGGTTTTTGGCTGCTAAGGGACCGGACTATTAAACAGGACTCTTGTTGAAATGCGTCTAGACTATAGCTTTCAGTGCGTTGTCACTGATTGTGTCCATCAATGTCAACAACTCTATTGCGCAGATGGTAGTAGAAAAAAAAACTTCGGCACAGCATTCTTCATCTTTTTATGAATTAAATGACAACTAATTGATAAGTACTTGTAAATAAAACGAAATTTGAAGAGTACAAGTGTGTAAATCAATTTTATACCGGGCGCATGCTTAGGCCCAGGCGTTGTATTATTAATCGAGGCCTACCCTCTAAATACGGCCAAAACGATCCATTGTTATCCTAAAGTCACTTTAGTCAGGTGTTTCGTACAATGGATCCGACCACTGCATGCACGCACCCAGGGTGAGAGCGGAGCTCGGTGGACTCGAACGATCCCCCATTTAGCGAAGTGGACAAAAATGTCCGCTTCGGAGAAATAAAAAGTCCAAGATAACGAGACATAAGTCCACTAGAACGGCAGGAACTATCAAAATTCGGCGAACGCACAATTCACTCAGCTCTAAACTTACTTCGTTTTTAGTAAAAGGTCCACATTCTCAAACATTCGAGTATCCCATTTTTAGGCTGGGTGCGCGCATGCACTGTATACGTCGGTCTCCACATGTCAGATGCACCGCAAAAGACACCAGACCACCTGAACAGCAGATGCCACGTGATCAGTGGTGGTCTTCCGTAGACGTATGTACCGATAATAATTTGTAATTCCCATATAATTATGAAATGTAAAAACACGTTGGCAACTGAATATTGAATGTTTTATTTAGTCAATCGACGGCATTGAGTATTTCCAGTTGTCGATCAAAAGAGAAATTATGAAAAGGAATTTGTGTACGCAGTTGCCTTAACTATAGGTTTCGTCCTACCAAATTGTTTATTCTGTATCACGGTGTTTTATGTTGACCGACCGAGTGCGCCGACAATCTTAAAGATGAACTGATAATTGTTGTAAAAATTTGACAATAATTGCGCAATTGACATCGAAAATGGATCAAGCATTACATAATATTAAAAACAGTCGGAAACGTCACAAAAATCGGGGTTTGTAAAAAAAAACTCGGCTCAGTGAGAACTTCAGAACAACCTGTTCAGGTGTCACAGCCGCTTTGTCTACATGCTTGGGTTTTAGTAATGGCAATTTGGTTCCCTGGCAAACAAACAGAAACACAATAAACAATAAGCTGGATCTCCTATTAACAAAGCAGAGTCGTGCATTATAAATATTTCTTCTGTGAATTAGTAAACATACCAGATCAAACAATTTTGGACCATAAGCAAAACTCATTCGCGTGCCACATATAAAACATGCATAACTGAAGTATAAAAATTTGAAGAGGCTTAACCGATGGTTTTTGCGGTTATTGAACATTGAAACATGTAAAACTGCGTTGTATTTCTTTTTTCAACAAGTGAAGCCAAAACCTGTTCTGTTTTATGTGTGTCCCATGTAGCTTTCATGAAAGTTTCGAAATATGACACTTTTAATAAAGGAGAACGTGTTATGGAAGAAACGATAAACCATTCATTTCCTTGTTTTAGCTATGCTTTCCTCTTTTGTTGCCAGTTTAATTGATAGCAAAATAAAGCTATCAATGACTTCATAATTTGTTGAATGTTTGTTCAAGCTTAGATCTCAAAAAGCCTTTTCTCTCATGTCGCTTCAATTTTATGCAACTTTAGATTTTTTTTCTGAAAATCACATAAATCATGTTGTTAGTAATCCTCTTGCAAAAGTGGAACAGTTTAAAATTCCCTGTGTACTCTATGTACGTGTCTACGTTTAGCATTATAGCAAACACACATGCCTATGTTATGTATTGTAAAGTGCTAAACCTTAAATTCGTCGTACCACGTTTAAAAACTAAGTCAGGTGAGAGCCTGGGCGTTTTCCTGTTTTGACTCCTACTTTGGAATCGACCAGAGTCAGTCGCATACAGAATGATTAAAACTACCTATCATTCTTGAAGAAAATAAAAACCATGTTATTCAAAGAAGCGTACTACATTTAGCATTTCTTACTACCAATAGTATATTCCAACTAAAAATGTTTTAACCAAACTGATTTTTTAGATATTACCCAATTTTAAACTAACCTATTTTTCTAGGTTTAGCTGTCTTGTTTTGTAGTTTCCGTGAGTGATGGCGTTTAGTTGAGTGTCACAGTAAACTTTTAAAATGACAATGTTCAATTTAATTGGGGAAACCCTAGAAAGCATTGATATTTTCTGTTTCCGAAAGGAGGGTCTTGGGACTGCATGCACCGATACATTCGGAGGGGTGTGGGGTGGCGTAGGAGGGGGAGTTCTTTACTTTTTATCACTTACGGTCATAATCAATTATAATCATAATGAGAACGACTTAACGTAACTGTCGACACCAACGCGACAAAGCTGAGAGGGGAATTACAATGATAATCTTCACCATTTTGCTGTCATCCATATTTCTAATTTTATAGAAGGGTGTACGAAGCTCACACGAACCAAGACTGTAAGTGGGACTGAGAGGGTTCTATTTGGACACGACACTGTAGTTGCAAAAAACATTGCAACGGATTTAGAGAACAACATATGTCCAGCACCTGCCGATGGATTAGAGGAAGTGGTATTAAGGCAACGTGAACCCAACCTTGAATTACTACTTTTGCAGATGCGTCTGTCCTGTCTACTAAACCACCAGAAGTTCAACGTCGCTTTTCCGGGGACAAACAAGTGTTGTACTGTGTGAAGGCGGATTTTTGTCGTTTTATTTTTATCTTGCGTCTGTTTTTTGATTCTGTGGTAATTGTTCTTAGGAAAATCACGCCTGCGATAGAAACAAACAAAAACAGTTGCATTTTTTTATAGTCAAATAATTGTGAGATTTGATTTGTCAGTTCACTTTATTAGTCATTTTTGGGAGCGTTCAAATATCAGGTCATCACTCGGGGGGAGATAACGACTTATTTATGACGTCATTCGGTTTATTAGAATATGACTCCTTCACAGTACGATTTGAAAGTTGAAACACTGTACTATTTTCATTGCTGAATACAACCGTGGTAAATTATACATACGACTGTAGAAAGACATTATTTCAACAATAAATGACATTAGAATCATTCAGACGGAATCTCCAACGAACTGTCGGTTCTTCCACAAAAAGGGGGTTGACAGTGATGACGTACTTAAAGGCTGGAGGGAGGGATTATATCATGATGACGAGTGATTACAGAGGGGGGCGGTGGGTAAAGAGTTGCAAATTTTGGATGACGTAGTATGTGAATACTCCATTTCTGGCAGAGATTCTCAAGTTACTTTTTTGTAATCTGAACCACTTTTAATGGCAACTTTTAAAGCTCATCTTAACCTATTTTCTTCCAGGAAATGGGTGTGCAAGGTCATCTGTCGTATTTTCGCATCTTTATTACTGCAAAATTCCATCTTTCACCTTTAATGCACGTACAAGGTGTTGTACGTTCGTCTGTTACGCCTTTTGCTCAATAAAAAGTCATCTGTACCTTTCCCAATTTTTAAAGGTGTTGCCAGTTGACAAAGTTTCGTGCAGTGTTTCATTTTCTTATCACATGTAATCTAATATTCTCAAACGAAACTCAAAAACTCACCCGCTTGGAGCGCTGCTAAGGAATTCTAGTGTGAAATTTCGGGTCACCAATGATACCTGTTTGAGTCGAGGCAACACAAAGTGACACCCAGTCGTCGTCATCGTCAGACGAAAATTTGCCGGTGCAACCAGTCGGTATCAATTATTTACGCGGCATGTGGCGTGCGGCGGCTGGCGTTCGCAATGTAAAAATTGCGAGTTATCGATTTCGGGAGCTGAACGAGGGACTGCTCGAAGAAAAAGTTCGATAAACGGAGTATTTGTTGGAGTTAGAAGGAATTAAAATCATTGACGGTCTCCTAAAGTGTCCCTCTACGCGCAAAAGATATTTTGTAACAACGTGACTTTTTTGTTTTAGTCAGTGTGAGGCATAATTCGTCAAAAAGCTTCCTTCGTAATAAGCACCTAGAGCGGCTTCACCGTCTCTAGAGGGGCCAGCTAGATATTGTGCCCACAATCTATCTGACGACAGAATAGTGATTTTTAGTATCTAGTAATACAACACAAACCGGGTTTGGTATCCTTTTAAAATTAGATATAAAGGTATCGTAGTATAAAAATATATTATAAAACGCACGAATTATTTTTGGAGAATTACTTGCTTCACTAGCTTGCCTCATACGGTGCTGTCAACCTCCATGAGTGCTATCACACAAGATATTTGTCGTTAATATCCGTCCCTCTCTAATCAACCATAGTTGGCTCCTTGGAGGTTGAACTTTGCAGTTAAAATGTGTGCAATGCCTGCAGCTCCATTGACAATACTAAATGATGAACGCTGCAAGTGCAAAAAGAACATTTGTCCTGGGAAACTGGGTTTGTGCCGCAATGCTGGGTCAAACTGTAGAGAAATGTGCAGCTGTGACAACTACAGATAGTAACATCAACAATACTGACTGCATAACATCGGATAGTTCTTTGACAAGTCAACCATAAATAGACCTCCAATCCCGTTATTTCGTTTTTATCTACTAAAAAGTGAATTTTATTTGTTGAATAAGTCATAGAAAGAACATGATTTGATCATTTTCATGTATTTGTCTCATACTGCTTGCTAAACGCTGTCAGAGTAATCTATTATTTTCATACAGTCTGTGTACAGAGATCATTCAACTATATTGTTTTTGTACTATAACATTTCTGGTGTAGTATTCAAACAAGCTGTATTTTACACTGTTAGTCAATGGTTCAGTCATTGTGGCACAAATTTTGCCCAGTCTCAAGTGTTTTGTGTTACTTTTGTTGCCAGACAATGCCAAAATACTAAACCTCCTAGCAACATTCAGTCTTAGTTTGCCTTTTTGCCACTAGATGTCCCTTTACATTTTTTAAATTTCATTGTTTACTATTAGTTTACAATAGTAAAACATGTATTGTGAGTGTCTTATTGTTCAATACAATGTCGTCGATGAGATCATGTTACTTGTTTTATAAAAAATATAGCAACAACTATTGTTTTTACAAATATAAGTTCTCTAAGCTCTATGGTGGTTATTATGCAACTTTAAACTCAAATTTCTCAAAAATGTGCAAGGTTTTTTTGTGGAAACTTTTTAGATTTTGAAAACACTCTAGTAAATGAATTAAAAAACACCAAAATAAAATTGCCCCCTTAAAATACTCACAAAAAACATTTTCTAGAAGCCCTACAATTTCTGACCCACCGCCTATAAGGAGCACTATCCCAATAGACTCTGGTCGTTTTTCAAGTGGCTGGTGGTTTCGATTTTCTCAATTGTTGTTGGTAACGCCGGAAATAGAATACCGCTATCACGGTGAGAAATGTTATGTTTATCGAGAGTAAGGGCTTACTAGATTTGAAGATATCTGTTCTTTAGCCACCAAAACAGAGCGAAATGCAGCTTTGATTCGTTCCATCCGAATAGAGTAGAGCATGATCACTATAATTACATGTATAGTTGTCTTTGAAAACGTAAGGCAGCGAAGAACTGGCTCACATTTGGTAGGCCCTGAACGACACACGCGGGAACGGTACTGAGGAGTAGTACACCAAGAATGCGCTTTGTATACGCTCAACAGGAAGCACTCGCAGCGAGAAATATTCGCTTAAGAAACGTAAACAGTAAACTCTATCACATAATCCAACATCGCCACTTCACCGACTAATCACTTCAGCCTCCCGCCATTTTGCATCACGGTGTTTAGGCATGTTATGCGTACCGATGTCTGCAGTTTGCTAGGTTACTTAGAAAGAACCTCCGTCTCAACTGGCCACAGTAGAGGTCCTCCATATCCCGGAAGTTTGTCGGCAAATTGTGCCTCAAACAGATTAAACCGTCCAGGTCATGTTGCCAGAGGTCCGTTAAGAGGCCGTTGATGCCTTTAACTCTTCCCAACTTGAACAAATACTCCCACAAGCAAAACTTTTTCGAACAGTCCTTCGTTCAGTTGCCTAAATGGGCAAGTGGCCATTTTTACTCTGCTCGCCACAGAGGAAATGACGTCATGTGATGTACTGTTCGAAAAAAACTTTGGTTACTGTAATATTTGTTCGAGTTGGCGTGCTAAGGTGGCCCTCTAAGCGCAAAAGGTACTTACAGCAACATGAATTTTGGTTTAATCAGTAGTCACTTTAGAAATGCCTCGAGGGAACACCTACGTCTAGGTACTGAAGAAGACTATATCCACCAGCTTGGCCGGAAAGAACAAGTCACTATCTTCAGGCTAAGAACCGGCCACTGCTAGCTGCTCTCTCACATGCATCGCCTGAAAATCTCTCACACAGAGGAGTGCTCCTGTTGCACCGGCCCCCAGAAACCTGAGCATTTACTGCAGAGCTGCCCTACGTTCGATACCCTAAGGCGCCAGACATGGCCTAGTCCTGTGGAACTCAAGGTAAAACTGGGGCCCGACGGCGTCATTGAGGCGAACAGCAGGCTTCACCCAGAAGACCCGACTGACTATCCAAGCTGCATGGCCGGGAACACTGAAGAAGAAGAAGAAGAAGAAGAAGAAGAAGAAGAAGGTTTAATCAGTTTGAGGCATAATTCGTAGAAACGTTTTCGGTGTATGGAGAGCCTATGAGATGTCCATCGTCTGCACTGTGGCAAGCTGAGACGGTGGTATTGTCTATTTGCTAAGTATGCTGTGCTATGTATTGATGCACAAGATGCTTCACAGACAGCTTGAGACCTTGACTCGTACAGTTGTCTCTATATGTCTTTTTAGATATACAATGCGATGCGGAGAGAATATTCTGTTTCCGGTAAGTAACTTGTATTTTTGTAGAAATATTCACGCTTGTATAATGAAAGCTTCTCGATTGTTTTGTAGCAGTATCCCAGGATACCTTCTCATCGTTACTGATCTGTTTTGTAACCAGTGCCGGTGTACGTAGTATGGGGGGTTGGGTGCAGGTGAGAATATGGGGCCCCCATACCCTCCTCACTAAATCGCCCCATTCCGTACAATTTCACGTCATAGTTTTACAACCTAGGAAACCTCCCGAACAGGAACGCTCTCCTATTTGTGTACGCGCTGCGGGCACACATGGATGTTCTGAGGACCAGGGCCGGATTCAATCACCAAATTCAGATTCGAAAACGATATTTCTGTCTTTTCAAAATCGATTTCATTGTAGTCTAGACTAGTTGTCCCCTACAACAAAAAGGGGGGAAGCGTAGAGAGCACGGAGAATCGGTGGTTAAGGAGTACGATAACCACTTTCTTTTAGTATAGGGACTGTCAAAATCCCTTGTAAGCAGTACTAAACGCTGTTTTTGTCCGATCATTTGTTTGCGGGAACACAGGAGGATTTATCCTGGCTGGTACGGCTCCGTTTTCAAAATCATATTTTTTGGCACTAGGAATGTTGCCTTGACTGACGAGGTTAATTGTTTCTAACGTTTTAAGATTCTTAAAATCATCAATTTCCTATGAAAAAACATACCATTTTTCCTTTAATTTTTACATTTCAAAAAAAAAAACAACCAGTCAACTGCTCCTCACTTATTCGACTTTCCTCCCAAAAGGCAAACCACTACGTCTCGTTAGTTGGTATGGCGAGACACAGAGTTAGCACATTTCCCTCATCAGATATGAACCGTTAAGACTGGTCTGCTGCATTACATTTTTGATTTCCTACATCTTCGGAGACCCCTCGTCTCCTTCGATGGGATGTTGACTTTGAAGGAATTCTGGTCAGGTAGGATTTCAAAACTGCTTCTATACTCTCGTTCCAGGACGAGAACAATTTTAACCTGGTGCCACCTAGTTTGTTGAGAGAAAGTGTTGATGTGAATAGCCTCTCAAACACCTCTCCCAAACTGGTTCTTTTCTTTGCACGAGATCTTGACGTTTTCATTACAAAGTGTGGTAATACAGCTGATTATACACAGCTGATAAAATTCCTTTCCTCGCAGCCCGCCTATGTTGATACAAGCGTTTCTTGTGTGGTTGCTCAGTCTCGCCCATATGAAACTGATCCCTTTGCTCTCCCTTAGAGTGAATACCATAAACGACCCTAGTAATACGATCATTTTCCTGCTAGTTTTTAGGATGCACCAAGAGTTGTCACAGTGCTTTAACTGGTTTATGTGCCACTCTGATATTGATTTGACTGCAGATCCGTTGTATATTTTCAGACACCCCTTCCACGTACGGGAAAAAATCTAAGTTTTAGGACGCTCACACATTTTGCTCTCACCGGTAAGGTAATGTCCTGTCTCCTGCTTGCCCTAAAGATGGACCACTTGGAAAGAGCCCGACTACTATGCGAATTCCTCTTCTTCTTGCTCGACAGGGTCACAAACGATACACTCAGCCCTATGAAATTAGGTGCGTACTACTCCAATGCTCTTGTTACAGGGGAGGCTGAAAGTTCCCGCTACTCATCACAGTCAACATTACATCGAAGGAGACGAGAGGTCCCCGAATATCCAGGAAATCAAAAGGGTAATCCAGTAGAGTAGTTAATATCTTGAAGATTCCTGCTTGATTCAAGGGCTACATTTTATTAATTTCCATTTTATGGAAAGTGTGACCTTTGACCTCGAAATGATGGCGATTATGCACTTGGTAAATGTTTGTTGGTATTTTTGAGCGCCAGCGCGAATATGTAATATGAAATATGAAAACTGTATTGGGAAGAAATAGTTTGTATTTTGTTTTTCAAGTTGTTAATCTGACGATTTGTCTAGAAATTCTTGCAATATTAATTTAACATCGATACCTAGTAAGCTAATGGAGCACATATTAGTCAGCAACATCATGGACCATGCGTCATCTGACAACATCATGTATTACCTCCAACATGACATCATGCGATACCCAACTTGTACGTACAATTTACACATGATCTCGTAAACACTTTGTCACCAAGTACGCAAACAGACGTACTAATCATGGAATTGCTGAAAGTTTTTGGCAAAGTAAACCATCAGACTATTGTCCAAGCCATTGACTTACGGTTTCAGAGGCAAAAAACGCGTGTTGATAAGACTTTTTCTTATTAGGCCGCTCACAGATAGTGGTCCTCGATGGAGATAAATTTAACACCATTAGTGTGTCATTTGGAGTCCTTGTTCGTTTCTGTTTTCTATCAATGACATTGCTGAAAACCTGACATCTAAAACTCCCCTTGTAGATGACACTATAACATATCTGACAATTAAAGCGAATCTGATTCAGCGAAACTCCAACAAGACCATGACAGGCGTGTCGACTGGGAGACCAGATGGCTGATGGAAATCTATCCTGATGTGTGCCAGGTACTACGTGTTTACATGAGTAAAAAACCTGTCCATTCCCATTATCAACTTCACGGTCAAACTTTCGAGATCGTTGACTCCGCCAAGTACTTTGGACTTACTTACACACCTCATTTATCCTGGAAGTCACATGCAGATACCATCACGACAAAAGCCAACAAGAAATTGAGCTTTCTACGTAGGAACTTACATGTGAGCGATTCACTAGTGACAAAATGCGTACAAGTCTTTTGTAGGCCCATCTTAGAGTACGGCTCTAGCGACTGGGACCCATACACTCGACGAAATGTCAAAAGATGACGTGGTCCAGCGCAGAGCAGCCAGATAGGTAACTAATAGATATCTACAAAGCCCATGTAACTTGTTTTTACTCTACAAAATTGTTGACGGTGAGGTTGCAATCTACGCTGCTGACTACTTAACCGTCTTTACCTCCTACTCGCTCTTCTCACTCCCTATTACATATAGTTGTCAAAATTTATAGCTTCTTTCCATCCAACCTAGACACCATGAGTGCTCCCTCGCTGCCTTCCATCATAGGATTTGCGGCTCGGACCATTCCCAGAAATTAGACAGTGTACATGTTTGTTTATAATCTGCACTATGCACCTTCTCAACTTAAGCCAATTGAGGAGGCAGTGTGGACTAGTGGGATAGATAGCCGTCGTGGGTTCGAGTCTCACTAGGCCACATTGTTTAATCCTTGAGCCCGTTTTAACTTAAAATGGTTCCAGGTAATCAGTGCAATGGGCCAACATGAGCGGTCTGCACAGGTCTGATACAACGTGTACCGGTCCTCCCACAATTATTTTTCATTTTATATAAACCAACCCAAAGAATACGGTGTCTTTAACGAGAAGTTTGAATATCGCCTTGTAGAAAAGAAGCGTAACATTTGACGAGGATGAACGTCTAATACTAAGTCGCACTTGACGACTCCAAAATTAAATCTATTAAATTCGTGTCGTCTTTTGACACAAAAACAATTTCCGATTCAAAACTGGTCCCAAATGTTTCCAGTCAGATAAGAAGGGATTAGAAAGGACTGAGAGCTAGTTAGTGCTTGAGACAACGCTAAGCGTATGAAATTATCATCCCGATTAAGCTCAATGAAAAAGTCTGCTCCAACGTGACAACTATGACACAAATTGGTCATTATGGTCCTTGGTGTTGTTTATTTTTCTTAAAGCATTTGAAATTAGTTTTCAAACCTTTAAGGGTCATCGAGGGTTACAGAGCATTATTTTGTTTTAGAGAACTGGATGGAATAGCCAACTTTTAGTACCTGTCAATATGGCAAAATCGGGTTTGGTGTCCTTTTAAATTAGGGGCTTTGCCTGAAAAGATCCCTCTTATTTTTAACAATATTGCGAATTCAACGTTGAGCTCACTATCGATTTGTGTCAAAGTCAATACAAGACTAAATAATGATACTCAAACAGCATAAAAAGGATAAGCAGTGTTTTCAGAAGCCCACAAATACAGAGTAGATTTAGGGAAGTTAATCAAGTCCCGATTTGCGACTGTTTCATGCAACCAGGCACTGTTCCATACAGAGTAACTAACAGATTCTATCTAAAACTCGTGTAATTTGAGTCACATTTCTGCCGAAAATAGTCTATAAACAAATCATGCAACATACATTTTTAAAGTAACTACTGTTTAAGTAGTCCGTAGTATGGCAACATAGCGGGATTTTTACTATAAGGAACATATTTAAATTGTGGATTGATCATTGAGTAGTAAGGAGGCTGTCGCCTTCTTATGAACAAAGGATCCTTCCATACTCGATCAGCGCGAAGAGAAACTGGCGCCAAATCCCTTTCCTCCTTCATTATGACGTCATACCCAACAACACCTCCGCCTACTTTAGGGTAGTCACTGTGTCCGCTGTTCAAGATATGCATTGGTGAATATACAACGGCTTGTCCCCGATACTTAACGTAAGTCCTGAATGGCATGATGACATCACCCATCCACCATGACTTCGATTCATATTTCACCGGTATTGGGAATAAATGAGGAGATGCGTTCACATGGTGAGCAAACATGCACAAATCATAGCTTATCATGGGAAAAAACTCCGGGAATAGCATCGTACTCCCATTCCTCATTCTGCAGCACGTGGAGAAGAAGTCCTCTTTGAACACGTGGGCATTAGTGGACGTAGAATAGATGCAGGTGCTAACAGCCGGTTTAACTTCGAGAAGAAAATTTTCAAACTGTCTCAGTATTGGAAGCGTTGAATCTACTTTAGCTCGAACGTTCGGATCAAGAAGATCAGTGCGAGTTCTCTGTATATGCGCGTCCTCGTCAATAAAAATGTAATAAACTGCCCCAGTATTGGCCAAGATCTTTGCTGTGTAGTTGTGTAGCATATTACGGCCGACGTTCACACTTGTGTGGGGCGCGTAGAAATACCTGTAAACGCAGGGTGTCAAGTTAGTCGAATGTTTTTCTCAGTGCAACATACCGAGATTTCATATGTGTATACATCTGTATGTAGTTGTAGCTTTGCATCTTACCTGATTCAAATTTTCAACGTAATTAACGAAATCTTCCCAAATGGCGTCGAAGTATAACAATGAAATCGGGCAATGCAAGCGATCTGCTTTTTAACCTTTGCTATGTCCATTGCATCCTCGACGAGTGAAAAACGTAAATCCACGTCTTCAAACCTCAAAGAATCATTTGTTATCCCGTGACAGTCATTTGTGGAAAGCGACACGTTAATAAAGATAGTAGAACGAATGGATTGCAGACAACTTCCTTTTTGCCACGTAAATAGCAACGGACATATTAATTATCAAACCCCCTTCTAAAACAAAACAGTCGAAGCCTTCATTGTTGAAATTGTTATCTCCGTTTTTCGTAGTCAAATTAAGAATCTCAACACTGTCACTGGTAACAGTACACGAATTAGGAAGTGTATAAGATTTTGTACAAATCCATTGTCGCACAAAAGAAACACCATGTTCCGTTTTGCCAAAACCATCAAGAATAGATATCCATGAAAAAATCGATGAAGATTAGTCATGTAACTGAAGTCGTGAACTTCATTTTGGACACAGCCGTTTCTACTCTGGTGCCTTCAGTGAGACCTCTGCGGGAATCTTACGTACATGTATAGAAAGGCGAATGGCAGCATTGAGGCAGTGGCTCTGCTGTACCTGAAGCCCAGACTGCATTACGATTCTTTGAAGTAAACGATAGCAAGAGGATGTAGAGGGGAGAGAGTGAGGGAGGGACGGAGGGAGGGACAATACGCGAATGGTCGCCATTGCTTTATACAAACCTCCTTTTTTGAAACGCATGCATTTTTGGAATACCGCAATCTACATTGTATATTTTCTCGTAAAACCGTTAAAGGAGCATGCCACCCAAAAAACAACCTATTTTGTATCAATTTAGGTCGCGTAGTTTTACTCGATAACGACACGTTCGGTTGCGTTACCTAACACCTGACGGCAGATGGAGGTGTTAATATTATCCAAGGACATCATTGGTTTCACACGAAGTCTCTTCAGCAGTTCACAACACGGGTTACTGGTGTCAGCTTATCGCTTGAATTCATCGCTTAACACCAATAAATCACCAAACTTCGATGTAAAACCCTTAAAAACACACCGAGTTCTTATAAAAGCGTGTTGTTTTATTTCGCTGCTACGGATTTATTGGTATCTGGACACACCGTAGTCTACAAAGCATGCGCGCACCCAGGCTTCGATATTAGGGGCTCGAATTGATGACGTTTTGGACCATTCGCTAACAAAAGAGCGGGCGGACTAAAAAAAAACGGGCGCACCTCAGTGAATTGCAACTTTGCGCTTATTAAATGGAATTTTTCCCATTTTCTCGGACTTTTTGTATCTCGGGGGTGGACCTTTTTGCCAACTTCGCCAATTGGGGGAATCGTTCGATCCCCCCGAGCCCCCCCAGGGTGCGCGCATGCAAAGTTCGGCAGGCCAATTTACCAAGAAGGTCAGTAGCAGGAGTTTGGAGTCTGTTCGGAGATAAATTCGAAGTATTCTTCCGTGAACTACCGAAAGGAGAGCCTAGATCTTTGTTGTTTAAACTTGTGATTTTATTACTTCATAACACACAAAATGGTTGTTATCCCGGCCAGTGGCTCGGCACCCGATCAGGCGCGTCGCGGCCGTACTGAAGACATCACAAACATAAACCAGCCAAAGTTGGAAACTAAACTTCCAGTCAACAAAATACTATACTAGTGAGCTAAAGAAGTAATGTGCACGTGATTATGTTAGTGAATTAGCTACGGAACTTCAAATCTACTTACTCGTCGGGGGCCGCAAATTCAGGTTCACCTTTGGCCACAGAACCGTCAGGGCAGAAGTTGTACATTGACAATCATTATTTGAATAATGTATAAGTAAATAAAGATTACCCCAACACCTAGCAGTGGGATAGACAATCGAGTTATTGTTTCACAACGGTTTCTGTCAGCAAACACTGAATTAGCATGCGCTCACACGGCCTCGGTGCCCGGTCAATTATCTTTATTGCATCTGAAGCCGGTAATGCAGCGGTTTATTCACTGCTTCACTGCTGGCTTCTCAACACATTTGCACTCAAAGGCATTGCAAATTGTATCTAACCAGACAGACTTTGTTTCAGTTTTATATTAGCATTGGTTAGGGCGAGAATACTTCATTTTGAAACAGAAAGCAGAACATCAATAAAATCCCGACTTCTAGACGAGAGTTTATCCGACGAAGACTTCGCAGGTATCACAGGCTATCAGTTCGAACCGGAATACAGTGATCAAGAAACACTAGAGAGGCGTGAACATGCACAGACAACGGAGCGTAGTAAGCCGGCATTCGTCAGGCTCACTGTCGACGACTGCCGGCCACAGACACGGAGATGTTTCATACTGCTATTAACATCGTACTTTTCATTCTTCACTACCGCGAGCCACTTCCTAAGAATTTGGGACTGTGGAGGAAGTCGAAAAAACGATATATCCGCTTTCCTCTTAGCTGCATAGTTCGGACAAGCGGATACGATGCACCGCACTATAGCGGCATTCACTGTGCAAAGAACCACTGACGTCGCTGCGTCGTTTCTCACCTTCCTCACAGGTTAACGCGACACCTCTCGGCAAGGTAAGGTCGACCGTAGGCGAGGCGATATGGATATAAACCGATTAAGACGGTTAAAAAGACTTATTAAATCGGGTGACATTCTTCTTTAACTATTTGTGACCACTGTACTTAAAAAGCAGGGCGTGTGATTTCGGCGCCCTGTCATGTTCTTACCTTACATGTGGATAGGAAGTGTTCGTGCACAACTTTTTATAAGACAAAACAACAACGAGGCAACGGCATTTCTCGTTATCACCAACAATGTCGGAGCGGAGGTGGTATGCAGACAAACACTGCGCTGTTTGCGTGTGGTAAATGAATTTGACTCCCACCTCGGGATTTGCAGTGGTGTTCATAGGCTTAACGGACGAGTCCCGCTGTCGGGGCAGTGTAGCCACATAGGCTTGCTGACAGAGGAATCCGATTACGAAGACACCAGCCATCACCCATGGCACAACTAAACGCTGTTTTCTGTAACGAAAGTAACAAGAGGTTAGAAAATTTAAAGACCTAGCCACACGTGTTTTCAACAGTTATTAAGGTCTTAAATCATGCTTTAAAGAAGTCACTGACACCTTCATGTACCCCGCAGTCATCCCAAGGAAACCCATAGGCGAAAAATCCTTCAGTAAAAATCCGCACTTGGCACGTGACGATCTGGAGCGGTGTGACACTCCGTCATTTTAGATTTACTGCGAAGTTGGAAGTGAAATTCATTCAGGAACGATTGAGTAGCAAGGTCGTCTATTCGGCTATGCTAAAAGTGCGTGACAGGGAGTAAAACTTGGGTAAACATTATATATTACAACAAACATGCAAGGAAAGAAATTCCGACAATTAGCGAAAATATTAAGAAATTACATTTCAACGGGGAAAAACTAACACTATTCACTAGGAGACGAAGAGGAGACAAAAACCACCCATGATCATTGCTGGTGGTAATAGACCGTCTCGAATTACACGGCAATAGAACTCTCCTTTTTCCTGGAGATAAGAAAGCCCGTGACCTAGTTTTGGAAATCAGGCACATTTTCGTATCTCTCATTGATGTCGCGAAGCCGAAATTTTTCAGATAACGCATCCCCGTTAATCAAAGTTTTTACGTCGGAATTGCAGCCCACAGCACAGAAGTATTACTTCGTTGGCATTGAAAGGACGAATAGAGTAATGCATCCGAGAAAATCTTGTAAAGAATAAGACAACAAAAAATGACATGTGAAACTAGTGCCCCAAAAACGAGGCAGCAACTGTGCCTGACGGATGTTTACGGCATTGTGGGTAAATACTGCGAGATTCGGGCTGGCGTTCAGTAGACGCTAGTACCTACGCTAGGACCTAGCTAAAACCTAGTCAAAGTCACGTGTTCTCATTTAAAATGCACGGCAACATTTCACGTAATCTCGCGAAGTCTTGCTTTTTAGCGAGGTCCTAGCGTTACTGAACGGGAGACGGGTGTCGCTGTCTAATCTGGGACGGTCCTATTACAGGCAAACTTTTATCACGTGGAGACATGAAGACCTGAAGTCCTGGAATAAGTATACAACTGGAATTTAATAAATTGTTTCCTGATTTCGGACGAGGTACAAAATTCCACTCGAAAAGGCTTGTTGTTTGATAACAGAAAAGCGAAAAAGTTTTTAGCATGCTGCATAGTATTTAATTTGGTATATACTTCAAAGTGTTTGAACAAGAATAACTCCGTGAAATAAGGCCTTTATGTAAGCATAATTAGGTGCATCTGTACGCGTAGACGTAAAAACAAATGCGCTCACACATTTTTGTGACACTTTTTCTGGTCCAAACAGCACTGTTTATTATCCAATGACAAAACAAAACAAATCAAAAGTATTATGTCTTACCTGTAAACACACATTTGGAATCGTCTAAAGCTCACCCATTAAATCTGGTCGACTGCGGTGTACGTGGTATCAGGCTAGATGATTCCTCTATTTAAGACAAATCTGAAAAAATAACGTGTGTCTAATATTCACAGGTCCATACAACTTCAAGAACCATTCCAAGACCAAATAAAAAGATCACTCAAGGCCACCCTTCAGGTTTGTCATACTGTGTTTCTGATGCAAAAATGACCACCTTTGTTTTAACAAGTACTTAACAGTACTTAGGTGTTTACAATAAGGACTTTTTAAAGGCCTAATTGTAAATTGTAAATCGTGAAATATTTAAAATTTTTACGACAGCAAGGCCACATGTTGTAAATGAAAAATAATAATTTTCTAATATTAAAAATAGGTATATTGCATACCAAGACAAAAACAGGAGGAATGTAAAACAGACGTTCGAAATGAAATTACAAAATTTATGGGTATCCTTACTGTAAACCGTTGGAGAACAAATTTTGTTGATATTTTTTTACAATCTAATGACCCTAATCTGTGTTAAATCGTCTGCTTTCGATTCGAAAACCGGCAAAGCATCGTAGCGACAATGTAATGCGATTTACCCGCACATGTGAAATGATATTTTCCATCCATACGAGAGTCATCTCACGTGAGCGAGTGTTAGGTATGTTAGGTATTCCCGCTAGGGGGGCAGTTTTGAGTTTGATCGGGGTGTTGGTCGGCGAGGGTGTTCAGAGAATTCAGGTCACGTCTGCTCACTATTCAAGAAGGACACGCAAACCGTTCTCTCCTCAGACAACGCTCTGTGAAGACAATATGTACCACTAATTACTGCAGTGACCGTGTGGATATGACTTTGTCAATGTCCAATCCCAGGACAGGCCAAAGGACATTTCTACCGCATTCTTCATTTATTAAATTGAAAATGAAGAGCATGAGACGACGGTGAAGTTTAACATTACAAAAGAGAACCACGGGGTCATCATTATATGCACGGCTTCCAACGAAAGACCAAGGTACCTCTTCGTTTACTCGTCTATTACACATCTCGTAGCCCCGGGCCAACAAAACTGAAATTTGCAATCTTGGAACCATTTCTCACTCACCTACCTGAACGACAGGGACGGGACAGCCTCGATTGTTGAGAAACATAACATCAATTGTTTTACCGATCATGTGTATCTTCGTTTATATTACCGCCTAACATGAAAGTTAGGGAGCTTGTGCGGGAAACGAACCCAGGGCCTCTTGCTAACAATATTGACGGTAGCTATGAAAAGTTCAGGACGTTGGTTTTAATTGAGCAGTTCTAACGGCAAATGGCAGACGTTGTTAAAACGTATGTTGACGACCAAAAAGTCGATCAGTTATATGACGCAGCGACACTTGCAGATGACGTGTTGACACATAAGACCATATTTTATAAAGTCACAAATTATGAAGCAGAGGTTGACTGCAGACCTAAGGTGGACACTAAAATTTCCTCAGGTGGGAAAGTTGATGCCAAGGCAGGGTCTGCCGATCGTTCGAGTTTCAAAATTCCTGGTCCTGTGTGTCATTACTGTAAAACAAGTGGTCACTTAATAGCTAATTGTCCTAAGTTAAAAACAAAAAAATAGTACGAGGAAATGTCTACTGCTGTGGCTGTTTCTCAGTCCAACATTAAAGTACAGTTGAAGAAATCTGTTACTCAGAATTCGTTGTCGTCTGAGGTTAGTATTCGCCCCATTGGTGATGATTTAGCTCAGAATTTTTGTGCCTGTCGACGAAATATTTTACCCATTTTCTGCTAAGGGTTTTGTCTCTGTGACTGAGAAGTCTACTCGTTAGCCTGTCGTGATTTTGCGGAATACTGCATCTACTCAGACTTTGTTGTTGTAGGGCGTGGTTCCTTCGTCTGAGTTTATCTCCTCTGAGATTCGAGTTTCCCTTTCTGACATCTGTGGAAGCATCAGTGGACCTCAGCATAAAGTTTTTCTCACATCAGATTTGTTTACCGGCCCCATTTCTGTAGGTGTTACGCCCCGTTTGCCCGTTCGCGGTTTAACTCTGTTGTTAGGAAATGATGTTATGGGTAGTAACTTGACTGTTAAACCTGTGATGGTCGATGGCCCTATCCCTGTAGATGAGTGTGATAATTCAATATCGTCTTGTGTACTTATTAGAGTCAAGGCTAAGGCAGCTGAGGAAAGTAACTACAATGTGGATTATAATTTTTATTTGTCAGATACTTTCTTAGTAAAGCAGTTTGAGGGTGTGTCTGATTCTACTGGCAAGTATTCGCGATCTAAGCTTATAGAACATCAGCATGATGATGATATAGCGTTGGCGTATAGTCAGGCTCTTTTAGAAGAAGAGTCTGATAAAGTTGCTGTCTGTTATTATCTGAAAAATTGTCTGTTGATGCGTAAATGGAGACCATCTGACGTTTCTTCTGCTGATTCTTGGCATGTAGTGCACCAGTGAGTATTACCTAGGGAATACCGCCAAGAGGTTCTGTATTTGGCTCATGAGGGACCTATGGCTGGTCACTTTGGAATTAAATAAGACCTAAGATCGTATCCTGAGTCATTTCTTTTGGCCCGGTATCGATAAAGATGTAAGAAATTTTGGTATAACTTGTCATGTACACCAGTTGGTGGGAAAGCCAAATCAAGTTATCCCCAAGACTCCTTTAAAACCACTTCCGGCGTTTGAAGAGCCATTTATTCAATGATGTCATTGTGAATTGTGTAGGTCCATTGGCAAAAACAAAAACAGGGAACCAGTATTTATTGACAATAATGTGTAGTTTCACACGTTTTCCTGAGTCTACTCCGTTAAGGAAAATAACTACATCAGAGGTAGTAAAGGCTTTAGTTAAGTTATTTACTTTAGTTGGCCTTCCTAAATCAATTCAGTCTGACCAAGGGTCAAACTTTGTGTCTATACTATTTCAGCAGTTGACGTAATTGTTGAAGATTGGCCAACTTGTTTCTAGTGCTTATCACCTTGAATCGCAAGGTGCTTTTGAAAGGTTTCATCAGACTTTTAAGACATTGTTAAGGGCTTACTGTTTGTCTCGTGACAAGAATTGGAATGAAGGTTTTCCACTTTTACTGTTTGCGTACAGAGAAACAGTACAAGATTCTCTGGGTTACACCCCATTTGAGTTGGTTTTTGGGCGTCAACCCCGTGGTCTGCTTAAACTGTTGAAAGAAAGGTGATTGAGTGACGATCCTCCAAGGATTTATTAAGCTACGTGTAAGATTTAAAAGAGAGGTTGTTTGAGGTTAGAACCGTGGCTCATAAGCATTTGAAAGATGCTCAGATATCGATGAAAACTTGCTTTGATCGTAAAGCTCGTGACATGCAATTTAATAAAGCCCAGGTGACAAAGTGTTGGTTCTGTTACAATTGCCTGGTTATTCTTTGAATGCCAAATTTCTGGACCGTATGTAGTGGAGATGAAAATAAGCAATCTTGATTATGTAGTTAGTACTCCTGATCGTGGTAAGAAAAGCCTAGTCTGTCATGTAATCATGCTTAAAGAGTATCGTGAAAGGTGTGGTGATCATGTTGATAAAACTGTTGCAGCTGTTGAGTCGGGTTATGATGACAAGCAGTCACATGACACCGATTTTGGAGAATCTACTTTAAGTATTTCGTTCAAGTTATGCACCTCTCGGTTCCTTAGCAATTTGCAAGAGAAGTTGAATCACTTGCATGTTAATCAGCAACACCCACCACAAAGTCTCTTATGGGAATTCATTGAATTGTTTCCAGATGTGCCTAGAAAAACTAATGCTCTGTTTCATGATGTCGATGTTAGAGATGCTGCACCCTTAAAGAATTTATCCCCTAAGTTGGAGTTAATGAGAAATGAGATTCAGTATATGCTGGATAATGGAATCATTGAACCTAGTCAGAGTAACTGGAGTTCTCCATGTATCCTTGTTCCGAAGCCTGACAATTCTGTAAGGTTTGTGTCTGATTTCACAATACTGTATTGAATGGTTTACATAGTTAGTAGTCCTACTTTGGAAGCACATTTGTGTGATTTAAGAAAACTTTTCGAGCGTTTATCTAAAGCTAACCTATCTGTCAATTTGGCGAAAAGTGATCTCGATCATGCATCTGTGACGTTTTTAGGTCATGTTGTTGGAGGAGGGAAAGTCCGACCCCGTGAAGCTAACGTTGAAGCTATTTCGGCTTTTCCTACTCCCAATAACAAGAAGTTTTTGTCTAGATTACTGGGAATGGCCGGTTTCTATAGGCGTTTTTGTAGAAATTATTCTGAGGTTGTATTACCTTTGACTAGTTTGACTTCAAGTAAAGTGAAGTTTGTGTGGAATGATACATGCCAAAAGGCTTTTGAAAATGTGAAAGAAATGTTGTCTACCCAGCCTGTGCTGGCTGCTCCTGATAGCTGTAAGCCATTCAAGTTAGCTGTTGATGCTTCTGTTGTTGGAGCAGGTGGAGTTTTCTTACAGGAAGATGCTCAAGGCATACAGCAGATCACCATGCGTGTTATTTTTCTAAGAAGTTCAATAGGAACCAGCGCTGTCATTCAACCATTGAAAAGGAGGCTTTTGCATTGACTTTGGCATTGTAGCATTTCGAGGTTTATGTCTCCTCTATCAGTTCACCGCTGATGGTATATACTGATCACAACCCGCTAGTTTTTTTAAATAAGATGAAGGGAAAAATCAGTGAATACCTAGGTGGAGTCTCATTGTGCAGGAGCTCGACCTTGATGTTCGACACATCAGAGGAAAGGATAATAGTACATGTATTGCTGATAGTGTGTTTACGATTTGTTTGAGGTTCCTAGAATATGTTTGTGTAAGAGTTGTATTGCATACGCGTTTAGTTAAGTCGTAAATATGTTAAGTTTGGTGAAAAAAAGAAAAACATCTGTAGCTGTACCCACCACTTTTTTGAAACAGCTACAGCACACATCACGAATTTTTGTCCGCCCGGTCGGAAATTGGTCGACGACTGGCCGTCGACCGGTCGGCAAATTAGCCGACCGGTCGGCTAAAAATTAAGCCGAACGGTCGGCTAAAAATTAGCCGACCGGCAGCCGCCCGCAGTGCCGACTCATAAGGCGACTCCCCAGCCGACCCATCAGCCGACCCTTCAGCCGACCGGCCATCAGCCGACCAGCTGGTCGGCAGCTATTTTTAGGCTAGAGTAGCAGTTGCGTAATAGGTTGTCAGGGTCATACCATTTTGCGTGTCGATGCATATTCGTCTTAGCACAGGGTCAAATAAATTAACCTAGTTTTGCTGTCTCGGTTACATGAGTTCACGTCGGTTGTGTAATACCACTAATTCGAATATTGAAGGCAAGCGGCATTAGTAAACATTGGATTATTGTCAATGCAACAAGTTTTGGATGAAAAACGTGAAAGTTTTCTTTACATTTGATCTTTAATTTGACTCTTGACGATAACAAGTTGTATTAGATTGGTTGCTTCCCGGTCAATACAACGCTGTAGTCATTTTGTAAACGCGGCTATTTTTCGCAGTCTTCGCCCACAATTGATTTTGTTTGTGTAACGCCAAGCTGCATCATTTTTGCGTTTTTTAAGTTATTCACCGGTCTCCTATCACGCGCCCATGATGATGGATTAGTGAGTGAGTTGTTACACCGCGCAGATTTCTCACTCCGGGGATTTTATTTTCGTAGTATTGACCCTTGCAGTACAGCCGCGAAATTCAAGGTCCAGTATGCCCTAAACCCACAGACTTCGATGGCTTTAACTTCGAAATCATACTATGGTTACGATTTCCACGAACTAAGACGGTGACATCAAACACGGAATGACCACTGTTGAGGCTACAGCCAACTGTAGCTTTGCGCATTCTGTTTTCATGTATCGGTGAAGTTAAAATCTGGGCTAGTTACATGTACACGTAGGCCCCTATCAGTTGGTCGTTCACGTTGTTCCAAAAATAAATATTCTCTGTCAACAACATATTGACAAATTATGTAAAATAAAACAATTGTGAACGGGAAGATGTGAATACGTGGTGATGAGGTATTTGTCTCTACGCGGCATGTGTGCGTGAATCTTTGGTAAAGCGATGCGATGGCAAAAAATGATTGAAAATACATCAAGGTGCACTTTTGAGAAGGAAAGCGTCTGGTGATATAGCGTATGATCTGGCCACCTTAGGTAGTAAGTGACGCTGAATGAGAAGTGGCAACTACATGTTTGGCGCGAAAATAAAAAAAAAATCATGCTTGTATCGCCACCCCTCCACGAGTTTTGCCCATTCTAATGAGTCACCACTCGAGATTTGGTTCCATTTCAGTCCTAAAATCGCAGAATAATTATTCTGTGCTCAGCTGTAAGAAAAAATACAATTTTTGAAACGGTGCTCAGTCTTAAAAAAGTTTCCAGCTTGAGAACGCTTTATCAGAAATGCCAAGCACACGCAGCGTTGTAAGACAGAGACGTTGGCGTTTCCATATATCCACAAAAGTGCTTTGAGCAGTGTTTACAAATTTGTTCATTTCGCTTTTCTACACTGACGACTATGGTCAACACGGTGTTTTAAAAAGTACACTTTTGAGGGCATTTTCAAAAATAAATGTTTGGTTTATGAATTCAGCGAGTCGGTGCAAACTGGCAGAAAACGGTATCTGCGTAGAGAAAGGCGAGTTGCGTTTTCAAAACATTCAGAGAATGATCTCAAGGACTACCTGAGAAAGAAAATAAAACCGAATACCAAACAGAAACTTGTCCAATGAATATATAGAAATGTGCAAAATACGAACGTCATTTACGGATGGTTGTACCAGAAGTGATTCGTTGCAGTGGAGCCGCCACGGAATAATAAAAACACTGTGCTGTGCACTAGTTAGCTGAATGGAAAGCTGAAGCGGAAAAGTCCAGAACACACATGTTCTATTCAGGAATTGAAATCTCTGTAGAATCAAAAACAATAGACAACCAGGATTTATTGCGTCAGAAAACTTATCACTCCAGGAGAGAATTGTTTTCATGCCCGGAGACTACGCGGTCACCCATTATGCAATGAGGACAATTAAATTAGTACCTATACACTGCCATCTATTGTAAAATATGGATTAGACGAAAGGAATTCAACCGCATTTCCACGATAATACGTCTTGTCGGCAAGAGGTTGAACATTTAGCCCTTGTTACGTATATTACGGACATTATCGCTTTGAAGGATCAATGCTTGGGTATGCTGGCGTGGTGTTCTGGCGTGTAAAGTTACTGACGTGGAAAGTTTTTGAACCTGGCTTATTACATTTTCAGTTCGGTCGTATTTTATTTTGATTCTGAAGTGAAGAATTTTTGGTCCTCACTTGATAAATTATAGGTGCTGATGTGATAAATTTCAGTCTTGACGTGGTGAATTTTTGTCTGTATTTGTTTTTTTTGGTCTTCTGTGTGAAAACAATCTCAATGTATTGGATTACTTTGATTCCCGCTTAAGTAAAATTTCTGGTTTTAAGGTATTTATTTTTGGTCCTGGAGAGTTAACATGCTTTGCTTGGTTTTAATCTTGCATAGAAAATATATGTCGTTAAATGTTGCAAATTAGGCCTCCCATAAATGTGGGAGAGAACGTTGTGTAGCAGCGTACTGTGTAACTTCTTAGTAAATCTAGGTTTTCGTGATTTAGTAATACTATGAAAAATGAGTAGGCGTGACTATGAAAATTGAGTAGTTGTGGATTCTTTTGAAATACTGTATCCTTTTTATATGCCTGTTGCAGATGGCTCAGTGTGATATTATGTAAGCCTTATTATACTCTATGGCTTAACAACTATATATCTTCATTCATGCTTGTAATAGAGGTACTCCCAGGATCATCAAGCATGTGTATGTTTTTATTCTAATGAGGCGTGCTTCGAATGTACAATTAGTAATCATACTTTTGCAGTGGTTCATATCAGACGGATTCATTAAACCCAGTAAATATTTTGCAACTGCCGATCTGCATATTAGACATGCATATTGCATCATACCTCATCAGAGTAAAACTTGTTATCAATCATAGTAGAAACATTTATTTTTATCATTGCCACAAGACGTTAACAAACACAGTCAGTGTCGGTAACTGTTGTGTCTACATTGCTGATAAATTAAAGTCGGTCTAATTCCATTTTTATATTACTGATTCATGCCAAAGGTTTGAAATTGCGCCCCCTTAAGAGTTTTGACTGGTGATCACTAGAATCCGATGCAATAAACTTTTAGAAGTTGTTTTTTAACCAGGGTAATAGAGCCGAAAATTGTTTGCGTTTTCCTTTGCGAGAGTGTTCTTTATGAATCACTGGGTTAATAATTTTTACGCTCCACATGGAAACACAGACTACTTTTTTAGGATTACATGTACCAGGTTAACCCGAAAATATTATTTTCAAAGTTTTACCCCTTGGATTATACGCGAAACGCCAAGTATTGTGCTCTTACGCCAAAGGGCTCGGAAGGCTCTAGCCTTGGTGCGAAGCTGTTTACTAAATTAAATATACAAATTTGCGCCGTTGTGGGTAAAAACTAACCGAATAAAATCTTCCTAGAGTAATCTAAATTATTTAACAGCGATGCAAAAATTGTTTTTTTTTTACAATTATTCTGATGCTAAAATCCTGGTGTGATCTTTTGCGACGACTTTCGGCGCAATGAAATATTGCGTCACCTATTAGCCAGTTTCTTTTTCCCAGATTCTTCAATCAAACGACGTTCTCCCTCGAGGTTGCGTAAACGTCACGACAAATGATCAGAATTGGTTTCACTTCATTATATGTTTTTGGACTTTTGATATCAGTGAAATAAACTTGGGTTCTATTGCTGTACCAACATATTAAGAAATTATACAGAAATAAACAATTATTATCTGTGGTAAAGCGCAATATACAGTGTGATGAAGTGATGATCAAGAGCAATTATAACGAATGAGCGCAAATGCGTGCTGCTTGTTGAGCATTCCGCGGCATGAAAATATTTGAGGTCGTAAAATATCCAGTGTTGTATTCTGATTTTTATGCAATTTTGCTGTAAATTTCAAATTTCGTGCTTGTTTTTATGCATAATGTACTGTATAAAAAGTCTCATGTTTAAAGTTGGAAATTATGCTTCCGCGATATCACTTAACGTTTAATTTTACCACGCCATCATTAATTCAACATAAGGTTTTAGGCTGGTGTAATGTCACGCACTTCGTATTTGTAGGTTGATTCGATTTTACCTCCACTCAATAGTTGAACAAAAGTTGATAAACCGATGTCAAAACGGGAGTTGCCACTGGTAAATGAACAGCGAACAGTTAAATGTTTGTTTGTCCAAAGTTCACCCGCTAAGTCATAAAATGGTAATTGCCGACCAAGGACACGCTTAATTCGAATTGGTCGTCTACGCTAGGCGACCACGTAGCCGACCCAAGTGCCGACCACAGTGGCGACTCAGCAGGCGGCTCCTAGCCGACGGTTGTTGGTCGGCTGCTGGTCGGCTAGACAACCTGTCGACGGCCGGTCGTTGACCAATTTCCGACCGGTTTGTACAAAAATTCGTGATGTGTGCTGTAGGTATGTTAGGTATTCCTGCTAGGGGGAAATTTTGAGTTTGAACGGGGAGTTCTAGTTGGTCGGCGAGGGTGTTCAGAGAATTCAGGTCACATCTGCTCACCAACCAAGAAAGACACGCCACCGTTCACTCCTCAGACAACACTCTGTTGAGATAATATGTACCACTGATTACTGCAGTGACCGTGTGGATAAGACTTTGTCAATGTCCAATCCCAGGACAGGCTAAAAGACTCTTCTACCGCATTCTTCATTTGTTAAATTGAAAATGAAGAGTATGAGACAGCAGTGAAGCTAAACACTACAAAAAAGAACCACGGGTTCATCATTATGTGCACAGCTTCCAACGAAAGACCAAGGTACCTCTCCGCTTACTCGTCTATTACACATCTCGTAGCCGCCGGACCAACAGAACTGAAATTTGCAATCTTGGAACCACTTCTCACACTCCTACCTGAACGACAGGGACGAGACATCCTCGATTGTTCGTCTACCTTACCGTAACAGCGAGTTCCCGAGAATACCCAAAAGGTTGAAAGTGAACATAACTAAGAGTATATTAGAAACCGTATTTCACGCGCCGCCTCGTCTAGTTTAAACCAAATGAATCACTGAATAGCTTTTAAATAATAAATCTGGTGATAAATATGACGTATAGTTTAAGCGGCTACAAAGTCCTTTGGTCTCACAAACCCCGGCAGTTTTTAATTTAGACCACCAGCCTTTGTGTAATTGGTCTCAAATTTACAATTCGTCAAACCAGGTGTGATCTCTGGGCTTGGATAGAACTGACAGTTTGTTATTGAGACCATGCAAACTCTGCAAGTGCCATGCTATTCGCTGAGTGTGGTCTCGAGTAACACCCAAATATCAGCCCTTTGCTAGATCAAAAACCACTTCTCGCCAGCGTGGAAAACAAGTTGAGACCATTTTTATAGCGGCAAGTGGTCTAAACCAAACTTTTGCGAGTTTATTCAAGTATAGGTGATAATACATAGAAATAAATATAGGTTATACAACGTACGTGTTTGTACCAGTGTTTATTATATCGAGATTCCTTCAAATACTTTTGCCCCATATCACGAATCTCCATATAATAACCACTGGTACAAACACGTACGTTGGGGGTATATATAATGCCCCAAAATTTCAGACCTATCAGAAACTGTTATTTGACATGCACAGTTTCTCCACGTGTATTTTCTCAACAACTTGTTTTCATAAGGACATCCTATATATAACTGTGATAAGGCTCTCCCAAAAGATGTCACTGTTATTATGAGTGCCCTGCTCCAGACTGCCATATGTGACCTGCATTGGTACAGTGTCATGTAATGGCCATACAGGATATTAAGTTACTTGACCTTCCACTGTAACAAGCCTCTGAGGTTTTGATTTTAGCATTTTAGAGTTGGTGTTGGTGACATTTTTTGATGCTGTAGATAATTAGTCTAATTAAAAGCAATGTTATGCAATTTTAGTGACTAGTGTATAATTAATCAAACATATTGGTTGTTTACCAAAATTTGTAACCTCCTAGGAGTTCATGGGAAGTGATTCACCACATGTCTGTTACCAGTTGTGGGATGTTTATAATAACAATTGTGCCTTGTTTTGCAAGTTGTGTAACTTAAAGTCTTTGAAAACCTGTCAGCTTTGGGATGAGGCATTTCCGACAACAACAATAATCTGTTATTTGTCCATCGGAATTACTCAACTCTTGATTGTCCTGCACCATAATTGGTAATGACTTGGGTTCATTGCTGGAGTCCAGCAGATTGATTCACAGAATTGGTTTGGAACCAGCGACCTTGTTCAGAGAATTGTTTTGGAACTAGATGTAGCATTTAGAGGAAGTTTTGTGAGTTTTCATGTTTTGAGTTATCTCGCCCACCTTTCTTGTGTTCAGTATAAATATTCTGTTAGCTACTCTAGAATTCATATTGCTTGGAGAGAGGCTGCTGCTTGCTTCAAAAATATCACAGATACCCAGCGTTGGTAAGAGACAACTTTGTTTCTTGATGTTTTACTATAAACTTTGACTTTAGAAACAACTATTCTCAGTTCTTTGATTATTTGATTAACTCATAGAAAGTGTTGTAATAGAAATTGTTGTAACTACAAGTTTCTGCTAACTATTGTTTGTCAAATTGTGAGTT
>NMRA01001359.1:0-15337 GCA_002633005.1 Phoronis australis | reverse complement strand
GTCTTTGACAGATGTAGGGAGTTGATAGAAGGTGGCTATCCAGTCAATAAACCAGACAGAGAAAATGTGTATCTACTTCACTGGGCGGCCATTAACAACAGAACAGAGCTAGTCAAGTAAACCTTGTTCCAGTTTCGATATGCAACAGGGCAGGATTTAATTAGAAGAAATGTGTGGGATTGCTTAAGATGTACTTCTGTCTGCTGACTTAATAGCTTACGGTTGTGGTTACCCTGGGAAAATAAAAATTTGACTCACAGTTATTTGGCGAGTATGCACGGAAACCAGTCGATTTTTGAACACATTCAACTGCTGTGGTACATTGCAAAGCTCCGTGTGAATCTTGTAGTTTTTGACAAGATATATGTTGTCCTTTTAATTTAAAAAATGGCTTGACAGATTTTTTGACTGACTTGAACTATGAGGTGTATGGCTGGGATGCGGCACCACCAGTCGATTTCCTGCTTTCATTAAATTAGTTTAATTATGTATATTGCATGGTACTAATTAGAAGCATACCGTGTGTGTTGCTGTGGTGGGAGCATTCAACACTTCACATCACTCTCGCAGTTGTTGACATTCAGTTGTGTATTGTCCAGTGTTATATTTTTGTCGCCATTCAAGAAATGTGATTGACATGCTGAACATCTGAGGACGGCTTTGTTGGAACAAGGAACTTGGTCCTACATTTCATGCTAACCACTCTCCATTATGTGATGTCCTGGAAACCGTGTACTCATTTGATTTTTCCAGGTATTATATAT
This sequence comes from Phoronis australis, assembly GCA_002633005.1. NCBI lineage: Eukaryota > Metazoa > Phoronida > Phoronidae > Phoronis > Phoronis australis. The sequence continues at coordinate 14,573 of NMRA01001359.1, read as the reverse complement.
CTAAAGGTGCCATTGTTGATCAGTTTGGTGGGGATTTGAATTCTACTCCTCTACATTGGGCTACAAGGTAAGTCAACTGTCATTCTCCAATATGGCGGTGGCATTATGAAATAGGCCTTGTTGCTAGGTGGCGATAGTGTAGTTCTGCATTCTTATGTTGATTTCATGTAGTTGGAAATTTTCCAGTGTTTTTTTATAAATTTTTTGTGACCATCTTTCTCTCATATTGCCACTGTTGTGTCGTGGCATATTGAAACAATTCACACAGAAGTTCCAACGTCTCTGTCAACTTCGTCAGTCTAGGTCACCTGAGTTTGAAAGTGTGTGAAGGGAAACACGTTTTTTGCTCTTACAATGCCGAAGAGTTGTGTGTATGATGTTTCGTATTCAACCTGTTATTTTTGCAGCAACCTTTGATAGACTTTGTTTTTTTAAATCACCTGCACTTAATATAAAAAGCCACCTAGTAAACTTCTGTTAACTTCGGATTAACTTCGTCCTCTGTGAGTACAGTAGTTTTCAAACTCTGGGTTTCAGTTCACAATATCAAGGCGAAATATCCATTGTTTTTTACTAGAATCCATTTCATTCTGGCTAAAACTTGACAAAATCTCGACAGTTGTTGCTCCATTCACGCTGTGGATATCGTGAAAACTTACGTGAAAAGTTAATTAATAACCGATTAACACCAAGGCGCAATAACATCTGATGAAAGTTCAACAAAAAGGTTATTTTATTGCGACAAAGTTCGGCTTAACTGTCAAATGATTAGGGCAAAATGTATATCAAAATGTAGCGAGAGTGTGGCAGAGCTCTGTGGACGTCTGCCTGGTTTGTTTTGAAAAATGTTGGGCGCTTTTGAAAATGCCTATAATATACATGATATCTCATTTCTCTTAACTGGTCTAAAATGCTCCATTCTGTGTCTCTTATTTGAAATCTTGTCCTCCTTCATTTACCATTGTGACCTCTTGACCTCTTTCCTTTATCGTTGCAGACAGGGCCACACTTCCATGGTAGTTTTGCTCATGCAGTACGGTGCTGACGCCACTCTTTACGACGGCGAGGGCTGTGCTTGTATCCACCTAGCTTCTCAGTTTGCACACACTTCCATCGTTGCTTACCTATTGGCTAAGGGAGTGGATGTAAACATGGAGGATAAGAATGGGATGACTGCCCTCATGTGGGCTGCATACAGGGTCATTGGGTACGTTTGATTGTGGTAATTGTCCAATTATTTTGCTCAAAATATTTGCCAAAATTGTCAATTTAACAATTTCCCGCGGCTGATTACCTTGCTGGAAAGAATTGAAACTTTGCTAAATGTTGTTTTATGACATCTACGCAGTACAAACAATGCTGGCAGTAGATTTAAATCCACTTGTTGTTTATTTTTGTGAAGAAATTTGAGAAAATAGAATTTCACTTATCGGTGCTATTGCGTACTAAATAAGAAGAATCTCCGTACCTTCTGTACGGGCTACATACAGGGTGATTGGGAAATTTGCCTTGAGTTGTAGTGTGTGCATTGTCTCTCTGGTGTGGGCTATATACAGGGTGATTGGGAAGTGTGCCTTGAGTTGTAGTGTGTGCATTGTCTCTCTGGTGTGGGCTATATACAGGGTGATTGGGAAATGTGCCTTGAGTTGTAGTGTGTGCATTGCCTCTCTGGTGTGGGCTATATACAGGGTGATTGGGAAGTGACGAAATGTGGCTGGGGTTGTAGCATATTTATGTTTTAGAACAGAATGCAGAGGCTGTTTATTGGCTGATTTTGCTGGATGCTATCTGGCTCGAACTTTACTCAGAATCAAGCATTCGCAAATGATACAGATTGTGTATTAGGCTAACATTGGAAATTCAGTATTACCTGGCTTCCTGTCATGTATGGTCCTTATGAACAAAGTGAAACCAATAAAATTTCCTTACGTGGTAAAAGCCTGCTGTTTATTTAAATAGACGCAATACTGCTATTGGTGTAGCATTCTAGCTCATATCTGAGGGCAGTACTGACACATACCTAGCAATGAAAGCAAACTGAGAAATAAAGAAAGACATGTCAAAAAACTGGTGCTTGGCAATTGTTTTTTGAAGCATCCAAATGAATATGGTACCTGTTCCATTTAGAGCGCATGTTTGGCAAAACCCACCTCTGGAATTTAAAGAAATGTTTGCTTTTCATGAACTGCGCTTTTATTTCTTGTGTCCCGTTTAAGGTCCACGCATTCCTTGTTTAAGTTTCTCAGCTTTCACAAATGCGTACTGCATGGCTTGTCCACTTTTGAAAAGCCCTTGGCATTCAGAACCTTAACCTTTAATAGGCCTTGAGTTCAATTCTAACTCTGCAATGCCCTTGAATTCTCGCATTTAACCTTGAAAATATTTGAAATACCTTCATTGGTTATAAGTTGGTGTATGCTAGTTTAATATTTATTGTGGGAAAAAAATGTTTTTAAATGGATGGCAACTATTTTCCTTGGTATACTTTTATGCATTAAAAAAATATTCACAAATATGTAACATCAAGTTTGCCAATTTGATTAAACGGTCATTTAAAGATTTTCGCCAATTGCAAAAGGTGTTGTGGTTACTGCACACAATGTTGCACTAAAATTGACCTTGAATTTGCATCGAGTTTGCCTTGAACTGCCCTCAATAGTCCTTGAACAGTTGTTATTTCTGGAACAAAGTTTGTACGAACCCTGTATTGCGACTAGTACTTATTGTTGTTTTGTACGAACCCCGTATTGCGACTAGTACTTTATGTTGTTTTGTACGAACCCTGTATTGCAACTAATACTTATTGCTGTTTTTACGAACCTCTTGTTGTGACTAGTACTTATTGTTTTGTACGAATCCCGTATTGCGACTAGTACTCAATGCTGTTTTTATGAACCTCTTGTTGTGACTAGTACTTATTGTTGTTTTGTACGAACCCTGTATTGCGACTAGTATTTATCGCTGTTTCCTCCAGACCGGACCCGACTCGCCTGTTGATCAACTTCAACGCCGGCATCAACATCAAGGACAAGTTCCACCAGAACACGGCTCTCCACTGGGCGGTCAGCATCAGTAACAACACCGCCGTCTCTATACTGTCTAAGCACGGGGCCGACACCGAACTCAAGAATGCGAATGTAAGATCTCCACATGTGTCTCTATGCAATCAGTTGGACTAGATGGCTTATTCAGTTATGAAGACATCACGCTTTGCTCACCTTCAACTGGTGGAATGTGTCGGAATGTGTTTTTGTCCTTATGCATCATATAAAACTGGTTATAATTTGCTTATTGGTTAAGTTTTTCTCTGTGACAATGTTTTTGCATATGCGGATATATCTCCTGAACCTCTTGCAGGATCCTTGTGAAATTTTGCCCGTCTTTTCGTACAAATGTGACGATGGTCGACGACGACTTTCAGACGACTGCGATTGCTAGTTTGTCCCTACTGGCAATTTTTTTACGTTTACCTCTGTATTGTCAGAGCTCACTGGCAGAATTTCGTGAAATTTTGCAAATAGGTTTTCCATTAAAGTGACGGCAAATTGTTCCCATTTTCATATGATTTGATCTAATCTGCACCGCCTAGTGGTCATTTTTATGCACACACATAATATGCTTTTAATGCCTTGTGCTTGGAGGATACATTCATGCAAAATTAATGCAATAGCAAGTGCTGTTGAACAGTGTACTGGCTTCTGCCGATTCTAGCTTCCTCAGAGTCCTGTATTCGACGTGTATTTCTATTCAGTTTTGCAATGATTATCGGGCAGCATTGTGTGTGCCTTTTCGAACTTATGAGAAGACTTTGAGGAAGATAGAATCTGCAGAAGCATGCGTAGTGTTAAATAGCGTTTGCATTAAGAAAATTGAGTGCCAACGTACTCAAGTGTTGAACACAAATTTATGTACAAAAAACAACAATTGAAATACTGACATCAATGGGAATTGTCCTCTAGATGAGTCATTATGGAAATGGTGCTGTCTTCTCACTTTCTCGTTTTAAAACTGAGCTGGTTTAAAGGTTCTGTTGCAATTTCAGGGCCAGACCCCTCAGGACTTGGCTGTTGAGAGGAAAAATCTCTGGTTGATCAAAAAGCTGAAACAAATTAAACTGGAAAGAGGCCACGACAGAAGTAATTTGATAGAAACTTTCACACACAATAAGGTGATATATGTTTTCATGTGGCTGACTAATTTGGAAGTCAGTGTTTTCTTTGTGTTCATTTGCGTAATATTTATTTTTGCCTCTTAGATTACTAAGGCACGGCATCAGTGTATATTTAACTTAGGTGTTTACTCCAAGGGTCTCTTTCGTGAATAGCTTTAACTTTAACTTTAGCCACAATTTTTTAATAAAGATTCAGCCATGTGATTATTAGAACATCACCCCCTAAAAATACTTCATACAATTTATCTCAGTAGTTACACATAGTATACCTAATTATCGGACGGAACCTAAATATCGGACATTTCATAAAATATTACTTGAAGCATAATCTTAGAATTAAATGACACCAATTTTTGTTCCGTTGTAATGCATTCAATGTCCGGCACCGTCTCGTTTTTTTACAGCGTTGCCTCGTTTTGATTTCACCGAGAGAGGGTGCGATTTAGACCCCCAAGTTGGTCTAAAATGGACGATGGCATAAATCGGTTATAAAAGTTTAAAATGAAATCTTTTTCCACAATGAAACCATCTCATTGAACTGACAATATGGTCACTGTTCCATTTTTTCATTTGATTTATACTCATGTCAAACCCCGATTGTGCACATGCGGGTGTCATATAATCAAGAAGTCAAAGAGATTCTAAAAACTGCAGTGAGTTTGCACGTGCTTTAGTCATCTGCACTGATTCATCAAAACGACTTGGCGCCATCATCAGATTTCATTTTATGGATAATTTTGTTGCAAATGGACCTGTGTTCTAGTAGCATATATGTCAAAACACTCGAGCTGAAATTTGGCTACAAGGTGCCTGCGGCCATTATGTGGTTAGCCAGTTTTCCGCGGTGTGGCGTATGGAGAAACATGGTGTCCGATATTTAGGTTCTCCAAAGGTTTGCTAGTTGTGTTTTTTAAAGATCAGTCGGAAAATAAATGTGGCTTTCAGTGACAAGATATAGTAACAGAAAAATTCCGTGAACGTAAGTCTTTATTTTAGCAAAGAATTTAAAACAATCCCTAGTATTTTCAATTAAATATAATGCAAAATGTGCCAAAACGTCCAATAATTAGGTCACTTGTAGCTCAGAGACTTTGTACTTATGCTAAAGTAGATTTTTTCATGAATATGTGTAGCGTAAGACCTAATTATTGTCTCAAGTCACTTTTGAATGATATAGTGTAAGACAAAAATAAATCAGACAAAACTGCTTATCCGTCCTGATGCGATGACCCCAGGGCTGGGAGAGTAATTTTTTCTCTTGAAACCAAACTCGTGAATAGTTTGTCATTTCCCATTCCACGTAGCAAATCGAGATAATTGTCTATTATTGTGTGTTCCAGTATATTATGATTTGATCAGCTTAGTGTCCAGTTCAGGTTTGCACCTGCTGACCCCAAGATTCAAGCCACAAACTCTGGTAGAAACTTCAAATTTCAAGTAAAATCTCCTGATTTCGAGTTGAAACTTGAACTTGCAGCCTTAATGCTGTGGTCATCAAGTGCAAAGTAGGATTACACAATCCTAAACCATAATATACTCGAGCGCAAGATTATAGAAAACTATATTCAGTTCGTATTCAAGTAGAAGGAAAAATGTCAAAATTATTTTCAAGTTTGATTTCGAGCAAAAGAATTAGACCCCGGGCCCTGGTTATTGCCGCTACTCTAATGGTGAATTGCACTTGCACTCGGGGTCATGACAGGTAATTCTGGGTCATTTTGTTTGATTGTTTTTTTTTACATGTACTGTACATGATGAAGTGACTAGATGATTGGAGGAGTCAAAGATAACCTTACCTGCATGTCTGACTTGCTAACAGGCCCATTTCTTACATGATGGTCTGTCCAAAAGACTGGTAATGAGGAACAACTGAGTACATATGTATCTGGATAATTCAAACACAAAACAAGAATGTGATTAGTTGAATTCCAAGGCAAAAAAGTTGCTTTGGGTATGTTGCTGACTCTGCATATAAAACATTCATGTTGAAACAAAGAATTTTTGGGGGCATCATTTCTTTGTGCAGCACTGCATCCGGCTTATACTCCCCATTTCGCTCATTCAGTATGTGAGTTCATTTCACCTGTTGCGTCTGTTTCAGAATGTCCGACGAAAAGTGACACTGGCTTACCCGTTCTTTGTGATATTTGCTGTTGGGTACATAGCAGAAATCAATGTGTCCTGGTGGTTGAAACTCTTCCTGTTTGTGTTACTATACGGTTCCTACAAAGGTCTTTCAAAGTAAGTGCCTCCCCGCGTTGTGAGAAATTTGTCATTTCCAGGTTTGACTATGTTTCCACAGAATATTGTACTAGGTTCACATGAGTGGCAAAAATGCTAGCATTTTTTCGTGGGAGAAATGCTAACAGTTTATCCAGATGGTAGGATGTCTGCAAGGGGGTCATTTAAGTCACAGTAGTTCGCTTGTTTTCTCACCGGGTATATTCCTTGTGACGTGGAAATTGGTAGCTTGTTTACCATCTGCAACAAACTCATTAACGCAATGAAAAACATTGGGTACTTTTTCCCCTGTGTTTGGTTATGTCTTTGATCTTGCTACAAAAGTGCTGGCGAAAACACATTCCGGATGTTTTGTGGCAATTTTAACTGATACCAAAGTTTCCCTTGCAGCTGTTTACGTAATGGTATTGGAGTTTCCACTACCTACAAAATGATGGCATTTTAGCCAATATGTGAACCCAGGAAGGAAGAGTTAATTCAGTGCTTGTGAAAGTATTTTCTTACAAAGNTTACTGTACGGTTCCTACAAAGGTCTTTCAAAGTAAGTGCCTCCCCCGCGTTGTGAGAAATTTGTCATTTCCAGGTTTGACTATGTTTCCACAGAATATTGTACTAGGTTCACATGAGTGGCAAAAATGCTAGCATTTTTTCGTGGGAGAAATGCTAACAGTTTATCCAGATGGTAGGATGTCTGTAAAGGGGTCATTTAAGTCACAGTAGTTCGCTTGTTTTCTCACCGGGTATATTCCTTGTGACGTGGAAATTGGTAGCTTGTTTACCATCTGCAACAAACTCATTAACGCAATGAAAAACATTGGGTACTTTTTCCCCTGTGTTTGGTTATGTCTTTGGTCTTGCTACAAAAGTGCTGGCGAAAACACATTCCGGATGTTTTGTGGCAATTTTAACTGACACCAAAGTCTCCCTTGCAGCTGTTTACGTAATGGTACTGGAGTTTCCACTACCTACAAAAAATGATGGCATTTTAGCCAATATGTGAACCCAGGAAGGAAGAGTTAGTTCAGTGCTTGTGAAAGTATTTTCTTTCAAAGTAATGTTCCCTTTGTTGGTGAAGAGTCTGCTCCTGGGCATTTGTTTTTGAAATTCAGTGTTTTCAAAACTTGAAGTAATGCGTATGATTTTACCAGAATTGTTTTCATTTAAGAAATTCTACAAGAGAGTTTAGAACGTTATTCCTCCGGTTAACAAGCCATGGATTTGAAACTGGGGAACTACAAAAACATAAATCCCCCCCCAGACTTGTACATGGATAGGCTTATATCAGACATTCCTGCAAAAACCTATCCACTTTTACAAGCATTCTTGTGTAGGGTCAGAAGTAATGCGAACCATGCTTCCCATGACAAGCACTTGATGCACATTTTCGCTATCTGTTTTCTGAGACAAGTTTGTACCAGCAAGGTGCGTACATGAGAATAAGCCATTTAGATTTGACATGGACAAAAAACACGAGTGTGGGTTTAATGGCAGAATAAACATGTAGCCAGGATTCCATATGAGCTAATGCGTTATATGTTTAACTAAGTTTTGAGCATCAGAGTGAGATTGCCCTTTTTATCTTTTGAGCGCCCTATTGGACATGGCTCACTGTCTACAGAGTATGTCTTCCAGGTTGTTCTTCGACCATGTGTTGTTTGTTGACATAGCTCACTGTCTACAATCAGTGTATGATGTCTTGCAGGTTGTTCTTCGACCATGTGTTGTTTGTTGACATAGCTCACTGTCTACAGTCAGAGTAGGATGTCTTCCAGGTTGTTCTTCGACCTTGTGCTGTTTGTGGACATGGCTCACTGTATGAAATGGGTGTTCTTTTGCAGGTTATTCTTTGACCACTCCTTCACCAACACCGTGCCTCTAGGTATCTACATGGCCACCAAATTCTGGATGTACTATACATGGTTCATCTACTGCTGGCCCTATATCCTTAAACAATAGTCTAATTAATGAACAGTATTCAATTGAATAATGCATTGTCATTTATTGAGGTGCAGAAGGTTTATAACAAAGGCATGAGGCAAAACATTTAGACTTCTGAATTATTTATTCACTGCTTGAGGATAAGTATGTGGTTTTAAAAGACGAGTCCTGTACTTTTGGCTTCCACAATTTCATGAAAAAGTTTGATAAGCTGTGTAAAAATCTGTGGATGCTGATGCTTTTAAACTGCTGGGCATTTCGAAAACTGGTCAGATACATGCAACGCAATGCGTTTTCCATCCTCCACGAAGGACAAGATTTCATTTCAGTACAAGGCTGTTTGCGCGATAGCGGTTTTCACACTAATGTAGACTGACTTTGAAAGATCCCTACGAGACTCTGGTAAACTTGGACAAACATCCTGCTTGAATCACGTGGCACTCAAATGATTGTCGCACTAAAGTAGCATTTTTGTCGTATTTAAGGCAATGTTGATAATCGTGGTGTTATTGCGCCTAGTCTCTAATTGCTTATTTGTGAATGGACTTGGCAGGTGACTACATGCAATTTCGACAAATTACATTGAGCAATTCCTGTCGAGATTTTGTTGACATTGGCAACAATTGAAACGGGTCCTAGTCGAAAAGAAAGGGATATTTAGCCATGTGTTTTCATTCTATCAGTGCAGTACGTGACTGTGTTCTTCTCTTGATCACCACTGCACAGTTAAATTCAGTGAACTTCGGGATATCATATCTCTGAAATGAGTGATCTGATTCACATGAAATTTTCAGATGTTCCATTTTTGCATGAGGGTCAATCAAAAATTAGACTTTCAAGGTTTTCGTGAAAAATTTTAAAGTTCATAAACAAAAAATAAAATGATAGTTTAGAAAACTGTAAAAATGTGGTCACATGACCCAATCAATGGTAGTTTGATAAAAAGTCAGACATCAAATTCAACAGGCTTTTTACTTTTAGAATAAGGTAGAAAATATATCTGAAACTAAATAAGGCGATCCAGATCCTCCCAAGGATACCATTGTTTCATGAAATGAAGAATATAAATCGGTAAATAAAACAACGAGAATGGATCGACTGTCATTTTGTGTTTGATTTTACTTTATTTCTGTTTTTGTTGATAAAGGAAGTTATTACATCCGAAAATTTCAAATTTCAGTTGATCCATTCTTGTTGTTTTATTTACCGATTTATACTTTTAGAAAGTATATATATACTTTTACTTGGTTAGAAATGAAATGTTTTGTTTGCTAAGTACACAGGCTTGTACCACGTAACCTTAACTCTGCGCCACTCGTCAACAATCTACAGACAATGGTTCCCTTCACCCTCGTCTCAGTCTTACTGACTTATAACTTCTACAAGTGCGTCTACAGTGACCCAGGCATAGTGCGCAACACAAGAGAGGAACAAGTCAAGGTATTTTTAGTGATGGAATGTTGTACTCTGCTTGTTTAGAAATCAAGCCCGAAATGACAAAGTTTTGATGACTGGAAGACCAGTCTCCCGAATATTGTTGTTAAAGTTAGATCACTCCGTGTTAAAAATGACAAACAGTATGGATAACATTCCCAACATCCGTAACTCGCTTGGAATAGCGAATGTTATAAAATGCTAAAGTGATGGACCACTTGCTAAGGTCATATAAACTGTTCTGAGATGAATGCCATTGTAACCAACAAAAAGTGTTTCAGCATTGGGAAGTAGGTGTNCCCCCCCCCCCCCCCCCCAGTGTAACGCTCAGGAATGGATATTAAAAATAAGGACTAACTAGTGATTTAAATACTTGGATTTTCCGTAGATAAGCCCACCCGATGAAATGCTCATGGTTGTTTATTCTCAAAATTATGCTGGATAAAAGACCATAGGCATTTATTTGCTGTTACAACTTCTGGTGTCAAGTGTCCAGGCAGTGGGGCGTTTATTTGGAAATTTTTCTCTTAAAAGCCTACTCCGCGTCACTTTTTGTCATAAATTCAGTTTTGTGGAGCATTTATCATTTATAAAAACAAACAAGGTGTTGGCGAATTGTGCATTTATTAACTTAAAGTTAAACATAGAATTTAAAAACACTGTTTCAAGTAAAAAATGCCAAAGTCAGCAAAACTGACGTTCCTTTTATACGACCCCTTTTCTGAATAAACGCCGGGCATTTATTTGGTGTTGCTAAAATGCCTGAAAATTTTCATTTTCCGAGTACACGCTCATGGGCTTATCCACGCTAATTCCCAGTAGCAGTGAAGTGTCTGCTGCCTGAAGCTGTGGATGTTCTGTTTCTAGGCTATCATTGAGTTTGCTGAGCTGAAGACGATTGAGCTCACTCAGTTTTGCACCACTTGTGTGGTGAAGAAGCCGATCCGTTCCAAGCACTGCTCTATTTGTAACAAGTGCATAGCCAAGTTTGACCACCACTGTCCCTGGGTGGATAACTGTATCGGTAAGTGGCCCTATTGAATACGGTAGTCTATTTAGGCTGTTCTTAAGATATTTTTAGCCGTCTCTTATCCTGTGCTCACTCCTTTGAAATTTGTTGTTCCCATCAGCTTCGGAGTTATAGTTCACCAATGAAAGTTATTACAAGCAGCGCTAATATTACCTTTAGTCACGTGGCCAAGTTGTTGTTTTTAACAGTGTATGCCATCAAAATGGCGAGGACCTCAACCCTCTCCACAGATGGAAACTAGAATGTCAACTTCTCAAGGCAGCCAATGGATGCCATGTTGGGACGATGATGATGATGATGTACTGCAAAATGACATTAAAAAATTTGACTCTTGAGCAAGCTAACAGCTGATCCAAACAAAGGCATTTACAATGTGGGGAACCCCTTTTTTGGACACTACGCGTTCAGAATTTTCTTTTAATGTAAAGAATCCAGCAAATTTATGGATAAATTGAAACAGAATGCTAATAACGCCAAAATAGCAAAACATTATCAAAGAGTAACCAGCCATCGCCCGCTGTTGGCAAACGCTGCCGATAACTCCAATGGCATTGAAGTTAAGTGTTCCCGTTGTAGCTAAGAGTCAAGGCATCGCTGTTAAATTCACCTCCTTACTTCGTAGTTGACTTGTGCTGTTAACTTCGATTCAAAACCGAAGTTAAATGTTCGCATTGACCAAAGCTTTGGCAACACCGGAGCTTCGGAACCAGTGGGAAAGGCCTTTTAAACAAATTACCCTTGTAAAGATTTTCTTCTATGTCCTGTGGTCACTGTAGCCATGATGTAAACTATATTGCTGTCTTTCCCTTGGCCGAATCAAATCTAGTTGCAACATGCTCCTTGGACTTTGCAGTCAAGTAAAATTCTATTGTCATGTACCGTTGGGACACTACAAGAATGTAAGAATGTATTGTTGTGTGCCCTTTAGACTCCACAGGTAAGGAAAATTATTTTGTCTTGTGTCCCAAAGGGCCTTTCATACTAATGTCAACACCTCAATGTTTTGGGGAGTCAGTATGAACGCTTAATTTCTGTCCTGGATCGATGTTAAAAGCGCCAGTTAACTTCGTACTAAACAGGTGGTTTTAACAACAGAGCGTTGCTGCGGTGCAGTATGAACGGTCAACTTCAATCCCATCAGACTTATTGCCAGGTGTCACTGTTATCATCAGCAATTAAAGGGTAGTGTTGTCGCTAATTGTTGCTTATTCTCAAATAATCACCAATCGAATTAAAAATAAGTTGAATGTCAATTAGCACATGTAAATGTTCCCAAATTGTCACTTTAAAAAAATCTTGGCATGATGTGCTACTTTGCGATTACTTCAATGACAACAGCGTCACCTGCCGTTCACTTCGATGTTCGTAACTACTGAAGCCGGTATGAACGGTTTAGTTAACTTCGCAGTTTACATCGATGCACTGCTCAGACCGGAGTTAAGTCAGTATGAAAAGGCCTATAGACACTAGAGTCAAGTAAAAATTATTTTTAGTTGTGTGCTCCTTGGACACTACAGTCAAGTATTATTTTGTTGTGTGCTCCTTGGAAATCACAGTTGCTAAAAATTCTATTTTGATGTGCCACTTGCACAGAACAGTGAAAAGATTGTTGTGTGCCCCTTGGACACCATAGACAAGTAAAACTGTGTCCCTTGGACACTGCACTCAAGTTAAGTCAATACGTGGTCGTGTGCCCCTTGGACATTGCAGTAATATAAAATTGTGTTGTCCTGGGCCATTATCACGCCACAGTAATTAAGAACTCTATCGCCATGTGCTCCTTAGACACTTCAATCTAGTATAATTCTATTGTTGTTTACCCTGTGGACACTACACTCGTGTTCCTGAAACACAACAGACATGTATAAGTATACTTCATGTGTCTTGTAAGACTGACTGTGGCAAACCTTGAGGATCTCTTTTGCTGTTAATGTGCTGTTAGTAAAGGGTCTGTGGACACTGTAGCCATGTTGAATCTATTATGGTTCATGTGTGCCCCCTTGAACACCATACCTAGCGATGCCAGTGGCTATAAACCCACGTTTTGTCGAAATAACAACCGTTCGATTTACGTCCCTTAGTGTTAAAGAATTGGTCTCAACTTGGACCCTCCTAAGATTGGAAGTCATTTTTGGTCTTGCAAAGAACTGTCAGATTGTTATTGCTTTAGACCATCATGCTCGGTGAATATTGTGACACGCCATGACTAATCATCTTGTAGAGCCTGGTCTCAATCAATAACAGTGAACTGTCAGTTCCTTCCAAACCCACACAAATCACATCTTATTTGACTAAGGAACAAAATGCATGATGTGTGCTGTACAGTAAAGGAAGTAATCATCCAAAATACAGTTTTCCTGTCATCACAGCTAATTATCTTAACTACAAAAATGACTGGTAATGATTTTTAACAGGGCGACATTACCGGACTTTTTTATGTAATTGTAGAATTACAGTTTTTAGCTGCCGTAATTCTGCAACTAAGAAAGTAATAATTGACTTCTTTAGACAGAGCTGCCCTTTGTCATTCCCACTGCACCTCGACACAGTGAGGAAATTACCTGTGTACAGTATGATTTTCAGTGAGAAATTTCGGATTTCATTGATTCAACATTTTAGCCCCCCTATCCCCACCCATGCCAATGCAGAGTCCTGTCTTAGTTGTAGAATAAATAGTAAAGTGACTCAGAATAAAATGACTTATGATCTTAGAATGGTCATTTGCTGTTAAAATATAACTATTCTTTCTCCAGCACTTCGGTGCAACTGCATTGAATAAAGTTTATCGCCGAGTTTACTTGGATCTCATAGTAGAAAAGGAGTGACCGGACAACCACGATTTATGACGTTACATTTTACGCACATCAGTAAGTGTCGTGTAGCGATAGACGTAAGAAGTCAGTTCTATAGGAAATGGCTGAGAGGCTATCTTTGGTAGAGGCAAACCATGTCATTTTCAATGCACCCTAGCACCACTAATATGCAATCTTCAGGGACCCAACTGGCGTTATTTTGTAGGTCTTAAACATTAAGTCACAGTACTTGGATTGCAGACAACTTTAAGAGTTACTTTTTAAGTTACATTAGAAAACACATTAAAATGCGCCAAAACAGTTGTCCCTTCCTGGTAATGTCTTCCTGCTTGTACATATAGCAACAAAATTCTAATTACGTAGTGGCTTAGACACCTTTCTAACTTTTCTGTTAATTTACATTCATTCTGTCATGAGGGATAAACTCGGGGTAGAGTTTCATAGATGCAAGAATCTTGCTAAAGAGCTATTGGTGATTACCTGCTTCACTTGTGATACATGGCAATGTCATGCGTGTTCTTGCGCTTTCGAGAGTCTCGCCAGGAGGGAACACACTCCAGCTTCTGCCCAGTCCTCATGACTGGAGTATTCTGGGTATGCTCAAATTCTTTTGGCATATACTGTGGTCACATCTGCTGGTGTGAAAACTGTGTCCTGTTGTTGGTGAGGCCAATATGCACAATCTAAGGTCACAGGTGAACACTTGTGTACTGTTAATGCAGATGCCATGCTCAATCTGTGGTCACGTCTTGTTGTGTGAACACCGTGTGGTGTTATTGCAGATTCCATCACGCACAGTCTGAGGTCACATCTGCTGGCATGAACACTGTGTCGTGTTGTTGCAGATTTCATTACGCACAGTCTTAGGTCACATCTGCTGGCATGAACACTGTGTCGTGTTGTTGCAGATTCCATTACGCACAGTCTTAGGTCACATCTGCTGGCA
>NMRA01001358.1:0-24592 GCA_002633005.1 Phoronis australis | reverse complement strand
AGCAATTGAGACTTAAAATTTAGAAAAATATGAATCATTTTGTGACACCGAATCAAGTCCTGAACAGCAGTTGACAATCAAACAAAAAAACATTTCAAAATTATTTCAACCATTGTTTTAGCTTAGTGTAAGATCACCTGAAAGGGAAATTTACAGTAAAATAATTCGGATAAATCTTATATTTTTGCACAAAAAACACGAAAATTGGACAAAGTTTCTTATTTTGTAGCAGCGTTTGTCAAAATGTATCAACGTTAAATCTTCACAAATTACAAAGTAGCCGATTGAACATGCCTTTCAGTTCAGCAAAAGTCGCCATGTTGTCGGTGCCGCAAGAAATGAGACGAAGTCCAACGGGAATTGTGAGCACATTTATCACTTAATTAGTAACAACTGCGAGGCTGAAATTTGGTGAACACTGTTGAATCGTGCAGAATAGTAAGTAAAGATATGTCTAACTAAATTTCACCGTAATTTGTTGGCGAAAACAATTTACACAAATTTTTGAACTCGTAACTTATCCCGCTGTCCTCCAATATGGCCGACGCGATCCAAACAAAGTGACCCAAATTTCGCCACAACTTTACACTGCTTGCCCCGATTTTGATACTTTTCGATTTTTACTGAGTAGAATGCACTACCTTTCCGATGATAGCAAAGTACTTTTTCAAAACGAGAAAAAAAAATAAAACCGAAAAAAAAAATAGTTTCGACCCATAAGTTGGTTCCTAGGTTCGACCGGCCTACGCAAGAAACTGAACACCAATGCTATTTTAACAAACTAAGTACGCGTAACATTCCAAAAAACATCAACGACCACTAACTACAAACTATAAATACACTACATATGCAAACGAATCACGACATATAACTAACAAAACAAAATGATGAAGACTTTTCGAGCAAGCGATAGCACATTCAGTTACAAGGAAAAATGGCGGTCTTTCAGGACAAGTTCCTGAACTGATGAGCCGGAAATGTGGGTACGGAAATAACCGATGACAACCGGTAATCATATGCTCAGAGAGAAGGGTCAAATGCTGTTCAAAAATCGCTTTTGGCAAGAAAGGCGAAAAGAATACAAAGAAAGGGTGTCGAAAATAAGATTTTATGTAGTAAGTATTTTCGAATACTGGAACCACATGGGCAGTTTGAGAGAAGGACTTTAAAGCAACCGTGCAATTGGCAGCCCTATGACCGTATTCATGGCACCGGAAACAAACGCCGTCGAATCTGGGTAAAGAGTTGTCAGCCCGCACATCAGTAGACTGGCAAATACTCTGTTGTTCTGAACGTTGCCGGTTCACATTACCATAGGGTTGTCCGCGGAACCCAGAGTTCCCGTTGAAAACATTGGACCTATTTCGAGTGAATCTATCTTCAAGTTTCTCTATTCTTTTAGCCAATGCATCGATCATAGTGACCATTTTATCAGTTTTATCACCACTATCAAAAGAGTGATGTGACTGCGATTTTCTGCTGAACTCAGTGTCTAAACGACGGGCACAAATCAGTAGCTCGTCAAATGATTCTTCACTATTGTGTTCCACAAAATGCTTTAGACCAAGTCTGACGTCATTTGACTGCAAACCAGACACAAAATGTGATTTTAGCACAGATGGCAGCGCCTCTTTCGGAATGGGGCATGATTCAGACATTTTCATTTGAACTACAAATTTCTCTAAGCGCCAAGCCCATTGGGTAACGCTTTCATTTTTATCCTGTCTAGAACTGTAGAATTTTTCAACAATTTTCCCAACAGGTAACACATCACCGTATCTAGACTTTAACTTACTAAGCAATTCGTTTACAGACAAATCACATTCAAGCAATTCAGCTGCACTGCCCCTCAACGAGCGTCTGATCGCTTGTTTCAGAAAATCATCGTTTTGCAACGTAACCTGCAAACACTGAACTTCGCCTAACCACTGTTGAAAGGAAATACCCGAGCTCTCACTACCTGAAAATGCGGGTAAGCGAACAAGGTCACTATGTAACAGAGCAAGTCTCCACTGAACATCAAAAATGTGTATTTCCTCTCATCAGGCATACGTTTCAGTTCAATTGCACATGATAACGATCAATTTTCATGAAGGCAAAGGAAGGAAACCCCCTTCTCCTAAGCCTGTCGCTAGCGAAGTGCCCGACACATACAGTCGCGCACACATTCCCACGTAACAAAGGCGCACTGAGACGCAACAAAGACAGTAGCATAAGAATAACTGAACATTTGCAACTAAAAAAGAATAACAATAAGCGTAAAGTTACGAACGTCCCGTCGCATTTTGAACGTTTATTTTGATTTCAGAGAACTAAAAACTTCGTAATTTGAGAAATGTTGAGTTTGAGGTGTGTTATAGCAACGACATCAAGTTCATAATGAAGTCATACTAAATACGAGAGAGGCACAACACAAAATGTAAGTAATATATGTGTCGGTGTTCGACACAGTTCTAATATAACTTTCAAATTTTGTAGTTCATAGTTCAAGCCGCTAAAATATAAAAGTGACATCGCACAACGAACTCCGTTTTCAAAAGAACTTGGTCATTGAAAGCGACTTCCGTGAGAGAAAACCTAGTTTTTATTGAGGACACATACCATTAATTGGTCACAAAGTGTTACTCAGTCAACATAGATGTGATTTTGGGCGTGAAATGAACTAGTACCTCGTTATTGTCTATAAGTTGACTTAGTGACGGCGTGTCATTTTATTAGTCCAGCATGGTTTTGAAGATGAATAACGAAATGTCAGTTCTTTTCAAGACGAAAAAACCCTTCTCTACTGCCAGAGTATGTTGCAAACTGAGGCCAATTTTATAGCGCTGTGTATCCTAAACCAGAGGCACGTCTCTTTTACGGAATGCAGGTTTTTCAAGCTTTATTTAGAAGTGTGTGTTTTTTAGTAAGTGTAAAGATTTCCAGAGGTTACTGTTGAGGGTGCTTGGTGATCCCAAGTTTTGCACATTACTAATAGTAAACTAAAACCAAGATACGAAATATTAAATTTCAAAAAGTAACGATGATTAAAATTGCTTCGGACCCCCTAAGTCAGAAATTTCGTCTCATACTCAACACAATTATTTCCAAAAACAATGTAATCTTATTTAACCAAAATACAAGTAATTTGGGTGACTTTTGCATCGCCAAGAAAATACATCACGGTAATATCCATGTCAGAATCTTTCGTAGGGCTCTACTGATCCACTGATAGAAAGATGTACTTCAACTAATTGCAGCGCCCCCTGTGTTGCCTTTTCTGGAACTCTTATAAATACCGGCAATAGGAGGCACTAAATCATGTAAGTGCAAAGGAAGATGGAATGGTGACTTCATGCACAGGTAAATAAGAATTAAGTCAACGCTAAGTTCTAATCAAATTCAAATACTTCAAGCTACCTCAGCGCCACATATGAATAAGTAGACGAAACACAATAGTGAGCAGAAAATTGACAACTTAAAGAGGCAGAGCACCCACTTTAGCCTATTTAATTATACCCTGGAAACTCTGCGTCACCAGCAGGCAGACAAAACGTACATGACGTCAGCAAAAGGCTCACAACTTGAAAGACGCAGAACAGGCACTTCAATACCCTCTGACACAGCGCCACCTATACTGCAAAGTGGCCCTGTGGAAACAGGATGAACGACACACGGAATTCCGTGTGTGGGCATCAATGCGCATGCCTTGGTTTTATTTCCGATGTAAACAAAATGGTTCACTGTGTGCGTGAAAAAGTACCGGGTATATATTGCTTTGTGTTCTGTTGCACTGGAATAATAATCATTTTAATGGATTGCATTTGGACCCATCCTGAATCTAATTCTGATTTTAGACGTTTTATGTCCACGTTAGTTGTATAAAGTTCGAAATTGTGAACTTTCTAAGTCGTCATAGTTGGGTCTGGGACCGGCTAGTAAGCCAAGTCCAAGAGCGAGCGTGTTGGGCAGCCCTATGTTTAAAAAAATACCGTGGTAAGCGCCTGTGGTGCTAAGCTGATTAGCCTTGCCTTTATTATTGTCTTCTGTCTTTACAGCCTTCACTACAACTTCGCCAGAGTGTTTTTAGGTTTTTGATGTGATCAATTGTTACTTTGTGTGAGCCAGAGGCTGAAGACTGTGCTTGTGTTTGATAAGTTGTTAAGATACAGCTCAAACTTTTCAGGTGATCAAGGCGTGTCAAGTAGGCTAATGCACCTGTGAAGACTCAGAGTCGATCTTGATGTGTCTGCAACTGTCTACTCACCAAAGGGACGTTTTTCGTTTAGCATTGTATGGTGGTGTCAATATTTTTGAGGGGATTATCTGCATAAATTGTGAAAGACTCTTACAGACGATTCACACCAAAGTGACTCATTTCCAATCAAAAATTAAACAAACTCAGAAGTTGTGCAGACCCAAACGTTGTGCGGTGGAGAGACCAACTCTACCCTCGGCCAGATCTGAAGTTAGAGGTGACCAGTGCAGAGAAACCCGTCGCAAAGTTATTGAGCTCCAGCCAGCATCAGCTGTTCAAGAAGTACAGAAACGCTCACCAGCTGATGAGAATATTTGCAGTGATTTAGCACTGAACACTTCTCGAAATCTACAAGTGCATTTTCGTCTGAAAAGAAGGTTGCTGAAAGAGCTTCTAGTATTTTGAAGTATGAAGAACTCAAATATGCCATTACAGAACAACGTATGAAGGAAAATGATGCTATAGCCGAATCCATAACTGGCTCAAAGCATGGACGTATTTCTCACTTGCATGTAAAGAACAAAAACTCTTATGACACGTTATTCCAGTTTGACTGAACCATCATTGTCAATGAGATGAAACTTAAATTTCCAGTGTTGTTCTCCTTTATTGTAGGGGTTATGTTAACTCCTGACAATAGGTCAAGAGGAAAGAAGGTAGATAGCATAATACCAAGAATTTCTGTTATAATGTCCTGTGCATGCAATCTAGAAGTCAGCCTCTTTGTCTGGTATAGGGAGTGATATCGTATGTCCTGTCAAGTAGCTTAGTGGAGGTTGAGGTATGTCACGTTCATCTTGGCTTAAAACAACTTTATTTTAAAGTCAATGTAAATTGTGGCATTTTAGTACAATTTACAATACAGGCCCATAGCCAGAATAAGAAAATGTAGAAAAATTCAAACAACAAATAATAATTGATGCAAATCTGAATAGTTTTCTTCAACAACTTTTATTTCAGATAAACATAGCATCTCTTTAGATAAAGTTCTCTCTGTGGTCTATGTTTGTTAAACAGTAAACCAATGCATGAGCAGGTAATACATGAATACAATACTACCTTGAAGGAGAGATATTTAAAGTTATTTTTTGTTTTATTTTTTTAAATTGTCACTGTTACTTAAGGTGTAACCAGCCAAAATTCTACTACAGTCAAACCTTGTTAGAATGAGCCCGTTTTTAACGTTTACTCACTCATAACATTCTTGTCCTAAGACAGGTATACCACTTGGAAATTACTTTGGTTAAATTTAACTTCAGATACAACGGGTTTTTTCAAAAGTCTTGAGAGGTTTTGTTATAACGTGATTTTACTGTGTGTAAGTGCTTCACGGTATATTGTTGACCTTTCTCTATATGTAAGGGAATGTACAAGCCAGGTGGTAGGAGTGTGCCTTCTACAGCTTATTTTTTGTTTCCAGTGTCAAGAGGGATGCTAATAACCCTCCTGGCATATCCTGTAATAACTGTGGCCTTTCGAACTTTAAGTTATAGATACTTCTTCTGACTTTCTACTTTGAGAGATGCTTAATGTTCTCTAGCTATTTATCCGTCACTGGTGTGTGACTGCGCAAGCATTCTGGGGACTAATTATTGGTGAATGTGCATGCTCAAAAACTTTGAAAACCTATCAGAAATGAAAAAATATTCAATGCATGGTAAAAATTCTCTAGTTTGGCACAATGAACTTTTAAATTATTTTTGCTCAGTGTCAGAGGTTGTATCGTATAAAATTTTGAAAGTAGCCAACAAAGGGTATACCATTATGTTGTTGAACAGCTGATTCTACTTTCACTCTATGTTCACACAAAATGCATTGCGAAATTTAATATAAATATGATGGACAACACCAAAATAAACCATTGTCTCTCACCAAGAAAATTCAACTTTGGCTGGTCGTATTTTAGTGGCTGCCCCAAACTGGAGAATATATTTATATATAGACTAAAAGTGGGTGGACCCTCAAGAAGAGGTCTCATTGCCGCACTCTCACTGCTTGTGATCATTTTTTAGTGCCCGTACCTGCCCACATACACACTGAGATTGGAAATCAGCTTTTCCTATAACATTGTTGGCTACAGCATACACTTCTGTTTGTTTAAATATCACAATAACTTTTGTGGAAACTGGTGGTATATATTGTAGTGTACTTAAGTATGCCTGTTTTGATCATACTGCATTCGAATTCAATTCCGGTTCCATGATGAGATGCTGAACAAATAATTGCAGTTGACATGCTTAAAAAATGACATCTACCTCTGAGGAATATGCACATTTTTGGGAATTGCCATTTTGTCATGATTATTGCCTGTTATAATTAAATCTGCTGCTGTTGTTTACAGAGGGTACATTATGTAGTCATAAAGAAACTGTTATTATTTAAAAAATGAAACTGTTATTATTTAATCCTGATTGAAGTATGCAAATTTTCCAGGTATTTGACCGTCTTTCTGCAATTAGTATAATTCTTAATGTATCACTATGCTAATTTGGTGCTAGGCATTTAACAATAATAAAGTGTTTCTGTTAAGAATTGTTTCAGCTCAGGCAAGTTGAATTTTAAAACTTTGCAGATCTGATGCTCTATGTTTCTTATCCTTGTCATCCCTGATTTTGTGGATTTTGTTGAATGGCTTTCAGATTCGGTATTGAAAAAATTGATGATCAATTGTTGGCCGTGTTAGAGTTCGTGAGGCTTGATTTTAGCAAGTCTGATTTTTATCACCTAGGTCCTGCTTGCCCCCTTGCCAAACCAGATCAAGGATATGTTGGCCATGTTGATCGACTAATAGCAGGGGCGGATCCAGGATTTTGAGTTAGGCGGGGCCAGGGGATAACCAGAATTTCGGCAGATGCGCGCGCCCAGCATAAAATGTGGGGATGCAGGGGTCTCGAATTTTGTGTTTGAGGACCTGTTGACTAAAAAGAAGAAAAGGGTATGCATTGCCTAATCACCCTTGAGCCCCCTGGTTGCGCGCATGTGCAATTTGCATCAGAACTCCCAAATGGTATCTGGTAGAATTTTAGAGGGGCCATGACCCCCTTGCCCCCCCTAAATCCGCCACTGAATAGAGCCAAGTTATGTGACCTCATGTAATTATGAAAACAAAGTTAGTGTTCACCAGTTCACCTTCTTCACCAAAAGAGCTTCCCTATATATCTCTGTTGGGCCAGAATGGCACTCAGTGGGCTGATTACTAGACACACAGACTTCTCAAATTGTCCCCGGGCTGCAAGCAAGTCCGCGTAGATAGGCCGCGGTACTTCCATCATCCTGTCGGCAATATACGACCACATCGCCACCACTGACACACACACCTCTATACATCGGATTTGTTTCGGCTTAAGCCACTGTATCGGAGTTTTCTTGGTCTTATTAACTTCCACCACTGTCCGTTTTAATAAAATGCAACTATTTAAATCCGTGGTCGCCACACTTCGTAATTTGTAAACTGAAAGGGGTTTTCCAACTTTCAACCAATGGGAATGGCTGAATGTTATGAGGTCAGTTTCATTACTTCAACCAATGGGAGGCCATATTAAACAACCTTCTACAGTGCTAACTTTCGTTTAGCACTGTGATAGAGTGTAGCACTTCAACTAATTCAACTATTGACACTAATCGATACGCCATCTGTGTGCTGTTAAATAAGGTAAATTGCGTCAGCAACAGGTTTACAATTATTTGAGAGACACAGAACACTTATTTCAACTAATTCAAGTTTTCCCGCTAATCGCTGCGCCAGCTGTTGGCTGGTACAGAACGTATATGACCTGCAGCAACAGGCTAACAACTTGAGACGTACCAAATACGCATTTCAACTATTTCAATTATTCCAACTAATCGCTGTGCTATCTGTGGGGTGGTATATAATGTACATGACGTCAGCAACAGGCTCAAAACTTGAGAGACACCAAATACGCATTTCAATTGATTCAACTATCGCTGCGCCACCGGCGGGAATTCACTAAAAAACGGGGAGATGAAATAAGGTAGATCAAGTATAACACGCATTTCAGCTAATTCAACTACTCCTGTTAATCGATGCGCCACCTGCGGGCAGGTAGATAACGTACAGTACGTCATCAACAGGCTCATAATTTTAGAGACACCAAACACGCATTTCAACTAATTCAACTATTCCCAGGATGATAACAAATAAGTAATCAGCTACAGGTTCTCAAATTTAAGGACACAAAACACGCATTTCAACTAATTCAACTATTTCCAGTACTACTAATGCCAGTACTACTTCAGATGGCGCTACAAATGGTAGAGTTAGTTGAATAGATAAGAGCTGGACAGGTTGAGAAAACTTGGGATTAGTTGGATTCAACTAAAATCAACTAATTCAACTGTTCCTACTAATCGATGCGTCACCTGCGGAATGGTACGTAGATAACGTATATGACGTCATCATCAGGCTCACAATTTTAGAGACACTAATCACGCATTTCAACTATTCCCACTAATCGCTGCGCCATCTGTGGGAGCAGGCCGATAACAAACATGACGTCAGCAACAGGCTCGTATGGTGATGGCAGAATAAGTTGAGAAAAGTTGAGATTAGTTGAGTACAACTAAACATTCTGGGATATATTGAGTCAATGGATCCAACATTCCCTGTTATAACAGTTCTTACAAGCGTGCCCGCACCATATAGTTCATGGACTGCCAACTCTGTATATAATCAAAACTTGTGACCGTACGAACAAGGTCACTATTCACTAGCGGTGCCTGGAGTGAGTCACTGTTTCACTTCCAGCAAGTACGGGGAAAGACTACATTTCCATTGGCTGGTATTGACGTTATCACGTGTTTGGGTCAATAAAAGCCCTGATCTCATGTCATCTCGATGATGTTTCTAAGAGATGAAGAAACTCACCAGAGCCATGTCTTTTGCCTGCTACGGCCTTAATATGAGCCGAAATGACCAAAATGGCATTTTTTGTCAAAAATAACAGATTCACAATTGCCCTGGTGACAAGAATCCAATAGCTCATGCCTTTGACATTAAGGTTGAAACATGTTATGATCAACCATATTTTTGTCACTTTCCTCTTGTAAGAAATCTACCTTAATTCGTGCCCAAAAAATCCCCACTCAACAAACCAGAGAGGTAAAACCAGAGACCACATTTCTGGAGTCAAAACAACTTCAAGGAACTATTGAGTGCCATTGGAGGCAATAGATTCCATTTCGTCCACAAAATTGCCGTTAAACCTGACACAATCCACTTCCATCAATTTTGAAGGGGGTCGGAGAGGAGCCCAACCATGGCCTTAAACCTAGTTGTCTAACCGGAAAGTGGAGCGTCTGCTGGGAATACCTGATCTATGCCCGCACGAAGACAGATACATGGCGCAACAGGAGTAAGTATACTACGTGTTGACCGTATTAGTATCAACTTATTTGCTATGTTCGACTTAAAAATAAGCTATATATGTGCACTTAGACTAAGATACTTACCACTAAACCACCACCAATTTCAGGCAGTGTCGAAACCAAAGGAGGCGTAGGGCTCATAATAGCTACTACACAAACGTATACACAGAGTGTCACGTACGTTCCAAAGATCAAAGACAATGCCTGTATAGACTGGGTTGGGAAAAGGGCGTGCAGAATACTTCCAAGAGGTTCCATGATAGAAGAAAGCCGCCGAGATAGATCGAAAGTTAAGATACCATACGGCATCGCTGCATACGCCATTAGCGGTTGAGCGGCACCGTAAGCAAGTCCTCGTAACAAACACGCATATACAATTACTATAATGGCATTCACTCTGCAGTTGCTGGCGACATTCCTTGCTGGAGTCGAATTTGCTGCATTTTGTTCCTCAAACTTTTGTTTAGCTATTTCACAGGTCATGTATTTCAACTCCTTGCGATTGTCAGTCTCTGCTAAGTGTTCACCATTGCTTGCATCCGCACCACCCTGTATTATGAGTTGTGTGGTTTCTGCTTCATCGCTTGTCAGACGAAGGGAAACCACGTGACCGAGAAGTAAAGCGCAGCAACATAAGCAATAGCGGATTTGCAGCGCAGACGAACTACGCATTGCGCATGTGCGAGTTACTTCCTTCGCGAAGGCTCATGGGATAGCTTGTGGTCAGGCATGTCTTGAGCAGGCTGGATAGTGTGTGCATTTGGAGTGATTTGCAAACTAAAAACCATGTTTCATTTTTTGCTTTATAATACCAAGCAAGGCCTCTCTCTCGTTTGTAAACACAGCGTAGCTATGATCAGTGACCGTGTGACCGAGAGCACGACTGTCGCCGTGTTCAGTATTGGGGTTATCGGCGTTGATTTCGAAATCTCCTCCTATTTCAGACAAGTTGAGAGTTCTTGGGTTGCTTAACTTTTGTAGCTTTCGTCGTGGATATGCTAGAGACGTTAATTTTAAGTGAAAACTCCGTCGGAATGTTGTTCTCATCAGTCTTTTTTCCACCAGGAAAATGTTCGCTGCACATGCACACGATGGCCCCTAGGCAATTACATCGCACTGGATGCCGCAGGCATTCAGGGGCGATAGTACATCCTCACAAAAAGTTACTCATTTCAAAATACAGCAAATAAAATCAAATGAACCCGGCATACATATAGGAACACGGAGTTATAATTAACACATACCACGACTCTGGATACAATTTAGTCAGCAAAACTTGAACGAATCGATGAAAATCTGTTGCGGTTTGTTCGAGTTTCTCTCAGTCACGGTTACCGGGTGCCATTTTGAGGAAGTTACGTGAAATTACGCATGTTGACGAATAAAAAGTCCAAGGGACACACATCTTACAAGTTTCACCCGATACCTTCTCATGCTATTTTACAAGTGTCGCGCGCTAGCGTCACGCGCTTCGCTCAGTCTAACCTTGCGCCTAACTCACGGGATTCAGTTGACATGCTTTGTAGTTATCGCGCACGCGGTGATAAAATTAACGGCAACCAAAAAAGTGGAGTTGTAATTCTTCGCCAAAGTCAACTTAATTGTCACAACTAAGCTTCATTAAAGATATGTATAGAAGTAGAAAGGACCAATGATGAAAGTAAGCGTTTTTTAAATGATAGTTTTAAGTGTAGAGTGTATTTTTGACGAGGTGAAAACTCGAAATCGGTAACCCAAATCCGGTCACGGCCCGTTTAAAATACACTGGAGTAACGAAATGAGTACAGAAAGCGAATGGAAGTATTGTAGCCCCTACATGGCCAACCGAGGGGCTACGTGTTGCCTACTAGATGGCCCCGCGTTCGTTTGAATGCGCTAAATTTCCCCTTACTCCCAGGTCTCCTAATGTTGTTTATCCATTTTTCACAAAGTTCTTGGTTTGCAGGGAACACATACAAACTCAGATTTTTATCTCTCTTGTTGTTTTTGAAGCAGCCAGGAACACAAGTGAATCCGCCGTAAGTTTTCTTCGCGCTCATACCGCGTATTATGCTTGTTACTATGGCCGCTTTCGGAATCCTGACCACAGCACCCACAATGCACCATTTTAACTAATTTCAATATGGCGTCGCTGCAAATCCGCTATTGGCTATTACAATGCCAAAATAGGTCTCCACGGTAAACAACGGCGGTCTAAAAACAACATTTTCTTGCCGGTCTTTCAGATCCAAGCTATTATTCCAGTCTTTCGGATTGTCAGTGGACTCGCTAGTCTTTAAGTTCATAAAAGACTGTATTGCATTTTGCGTTTTATTGACGCAGTCAAATTCACCAGCGCCTTGCAAAAGCGTGATGAGTCCGTAGATGGTGCCACCGCAACTCATTCCAAAGTAGAATGCAGTCACACAGCTTGGAGAAAACGTACCAACATATGGTAGACCGAATAGAAAGTCTAAGACCATTACCGAAAGCATCAAAACCCAGATGATTTGAAACGCGATGCTGTACATTATGCCGTAAACTGTTGATGTGCTGTCCCAGAAAGCCGTCATTAAAATTAAAAGAATTACCTTGAGAATCACCAAACTTAACAGCAGCGCCGGTCTGTGTCTGTGAAGAACCTCAATGACAGTCGTTAACTTCATCAGTGCTAAAACAATTCCCGACCCAAGCGCGCTAACTACAGTGTACTCAAACGACAAAATCACGGGCAAGTCCCAATATTCGGGTAGTCTCTGCACTAGGATAGGCAACTCGGTTATAACACAATCATAGAGTACGGCACCTACGTGACCAATGGCAAAACTCACCAATAACTCAACAATTGTTGCTTTTTTCTCAACGGTAGACATGGTTACGTACAGCGTTCATAGGCCAGTGTGAAATTTGATACAAACCAGAACTGGGCTCGTATGTCACACCCAACCACGAGCCTCTAGCCTTTCCAAAGATCGTATAGAGCCTTAGGCAACAAACCGCTCAGTACCACGGGTCTTCTTTTGAATGACTGCCGTGCTTCCGTATTCATATAGACTCTATTCACGCGGCGGACATTAAAATCCAAAGCGAGGCTCACTGCTATAAACAAAGTGGAAATTTACATTGCGTGAGTTAAATGGCCGGTGTTTGGAGTCCAACCTGAATATTAAATCTTAAAAAATGTATCAAAAATTAACCACAGAGACGTAGAAAATACAGTTAAAGAACAAGTCAATGCACCAAAGAGTTGTCTGATGAAAGGATATAGTTTTTTCCGGGAAACTATAGGTTCGAAACATGAAAAGTAAACATGACCAAATTGCGGCGATCGTAGTGTTACGGATCAGGTATCATGCTGAATGCAGGGTTACGTTCCTCCTAATAAATTCTTGATAAAAATGCTTTCTACACGAACCAGGTCATCTGGTCGTATTGTTGACGAGTTCAAGATATATTCGACAGTGGTGGCTCATAGCATTTTGCTGTCATGTGCAATTATAGTCTCATCTGGTTTAATTTGTTGATCAAGAGTAGGCCTATTAGCTTCAAGCATAGCCTAGGTCCTGGTCAGGTAGGCACTACCGGGACTAACAGTGAATTTGTCACGGATCTGAAATAATACTTGAGGTTATTAAATATATATTTTGATTACGATAAAAACTAGGCTAGCAAATGAAAATAAAAATTATATGACCATCAATTCTGCTTTCTTGGTTTTAATAATTACGTCTATTTCATGTACATTTTTCAAATATCAATCTCGACCAAGTTGAATTTTAAAATTAAAACACCTAATTATTTCGTCCAAATCATAACCTCGTTTTAGAGCTCAATTTCAGTTAACTGGACAGAACACAGTGGCGGATTTAGAGGGGAGCCAAGGGGCTATGCCCTAGCCCCCCGGCCTAAAATTCTCCTAGATTCCATTTGGCAGTTCAGGAGCGCGAATTTCTGACGGGCAAAATCCTGGCTAATACTCTGCCTTGCCCCCCCAACTCAAAGTCCTGGATCTCCCCTGGAACAAGCATAGTTATCACGTTTCTTCAGAGGCCTCGTTCATATCCGAGAGGAAAGGTGCCTCATGTGTGTGCGGCCTTCTGAGAGGGGAACGTTTCGCCGAGTGACGGGTCAGTGAAAACTCTACTGACCTCCCGATCACCATCAATAGCACCCCGCCCTTTTGCAAGCTCTCATAGCTCTGTCTCAAGTAGCATTTTCAGTGGCTGATCTAGGATACCATATAGGCCTAGTGAGGGGGGACCGACATCCTCGGAGAAGCGGGTAAAGCGCGATTGTATGCACGCAGGCGGCCCGGAAGTTGCGGGCGCCGAGGATGTATACCTTCTGCTCAGGAAATCTGTCGTTGGACTAAAAAAATAAAACAAAACGTGTTTCCCCCCCTCGTCCGCTACCGGTCCAAACTCGAACTCAGTCACAAGTTTCCTCCCCGCTTCACTTTTGCTGCTTTATTTTGTATTGAACGCGCGTGGTGGCTACAACATAGGGCAACACAGGAGTCCAGAAGTAAATGTCTATACCTAAATAGGCTATATAGCAGCGAGAGAGTTCCCAAAAAGGTAGTTCCGTGTGAAAGTCTTAAAATCGACCAAGAAACAATATAGCAAAAAGTAGGTTTATCTGCTATTTTGATAGTGTCAGAGTGCGGTAAAGTGCAGACATTTACAAATTTCCGGCCACTTTGGTTGTGGATCACATGCATGCGTATGCACGTGTGTGCGTTTCCATTCTTTAAATTCAATACTCGCCTATGATAATTAAATTCACTATAGTCCTCCGTCGTTGCTCAAAAATCAGACAGTTAACTACATGGGCGGCGCACCATAAGGGATTAGGGGGCTATAGTCCCCAATTTCTTCAGTGCTGCGCCGCCCATGGTCTATGCCGGGGGGCAGTGCACCACACGGGGATATAGGCCTCACCTTTGTCAGTGCTGCACCCACATGAACTACCGTATTTTCTTGCACTATGAAAACCCCGATGAACATGTTCATATTATTACGGAAAAGTAGGTCTAGACCTAATATAAACTTTGGTCAATGAAGAAAGTCTTCTCTTGTCAATCAGTGCGTCATACGAGCAAAAAACTTGGCGGAAAATATTTCCAAGGTTACATGTCACTATTCCGAATGTTCATCACTCCAAAAAAAGTCGACTACTCCGAAGTTACTGCGAAGGTTCGCTTCCTTCGAAAGTTCACTCTACTTCGAATGTCCACAATTCCGAAACCAAAACTCCGACAGTTCATTACTATGCCTTGTGTGCTAACGAGTTGGAACTGACATGAGAAAAGTGCCCATTTAGTAACTATTTAAAGGACGTACAAAGTTGAATAGTTCTTAAAACATTGATTACACTGTTTACAAATGAGCTCAGTTCCAATCACTGCCAATCGTGAATCTTCAATATAACTAACAACTCATTCAGTCTGAAACAGGGACAACATCAGGTCAAGACTTCAGCAACCAATAGCCGCAATTTTAAATTTAAGACGGGACTCTCCGACTTCGTGAAGACTGGCAGGGACAGGGTAGCCAACTAACTACATTTAGTTTCGACATGGCCACGCGCGTGGTTCCGATGGGTGAGTTTGAGGGGCAACAGCCCTAAACTAGCTCAGTCACGCTGTGAACTGATGCGACCTTGCATGGATTTGATGAATGTACCGTGGTTGATAATTCATCAAAAAAATCTCATTACGTACTCATTTTTCGTATTCAAAAGACATGCGGGCAATTTCCCATGCGCATGAAATCCGGGCGTTGTTTCAGCATACGTACACCACCTAGTGCATCTAATAACCGAAGTGTCGTTTATTTCTGCAGGTAAAGGGGATGCCTGATACACCCAAGTCCGAAATTTTAGATCCTTTCGGAGTAGTGAACCTTCAGAATAGTGAACCTTCAGAGAAGTGAACCTATGGAATACTGGGCTGTTCCCATTTTCAGCGATGTAAGGAAGTTAAGTAACACGCAAAATACAACCAGATCAAAATATTCAAGTCGATCACGCTTGGATTAAACATTTCCGACCGAGTATGTATGAGGTGTAATCACTCATTTATAAGCACGCCCGGTTTGAAAGTTTGGCAGGGGGGTAACGCGGGAACATTCTCTTTCTGGACCACATTACATCCGAATTTGGGTCTCGTTCTTTGTTACCAATCGTTAGGGCATCCTCATTTCAGGTATTACGAATTCCGTCTGATCTGTTGGGAACATAGAGCTGAGGGTCGTCGATGTGTATATAGATTTCCCTCCTCCTAGTGAAACTGCGTCAAGGGCCTTACCGAAAACTCTAAAGTGTCGACGTTTGTAAAAATATCAAAGTCCACCGTACCAGAAATTCGAACCAACCACCGCGCAATGCTGGCTACGGGCCTGAAGTTGTTTATATTAAGCCTTGGTCACAACCCGCCGTACGTGCAAGTGCGTGCTGTCTACGTGTAAAAACGTGGGGGAAATTTGGCGATCCGTACGTGGCAAGTACGGCCTCCGTGCGTTTTGGTGAATACGCAGGAGAACGCAGACACGACGTAGCACTTTTAGTGCATGCAGAACTTTCTCTGCGTGCAAGCTGCGTTCGCATTACAGATTCACGGCAGTACGTGTGACGTGCGTGCCCTGCACAGCCAACGACCCCACAACGCACTGACGCCGTGAGTCTTTAAAACTTTCTCAACGGTCCCTTTGCCTGTGGATGGCGCACTTGGCACTAAGTCATCTTCATGAGCTGCAACTTGAACCTGCTTTTGCAGCATCTGAATTATGAGTCTCTTGGAAATAATTGGCGGCATCTTTAGTCAGCAGGAGCTAGGACATCTAGAAAACCTCGGAAGATTGACATATATATACCTACCCGACAGCAAGCGAAAAAAAACTCACGTTCATTGTACTTGCACGCACTTACAACGTACGAGTGAGTAAGGAAAGCGTGCGTCAGCTGCATGTGTACGTACGGCCTCCGTACGACAACGTGGCAATCGCACGGAGATTGTACGTGGTAAGCACGATACACGCACGCACAACTCACTTACCACGTGCGCAACGTATGCTGAAAGCTGCCGCCCACGGCCAGGCGTGCCGTACGTGTCACGCACTTACACCTTACGGGTGACGTGCGTTGACGTACGTCCTCCCTGCGCTTGCCACTCCCTACTCACGTTTTCAGAAAAACGTGGTGCCCGTGGCGTCCGCAGAAAACGTACGAACAATAAACACGCACGGCGGGTTGTGACCATAGCTTAACGTACGCCTCAAAAACCACAGGTCAGAGACATAATGATTAATCTATCTTCTAGATTCAATTTAGTAGATCCCTGGCGTCTTCATTACCTTGTTGCAAAGCAAATTACTTGGAAGAGGTCTGACATGGTGAAGAAAGCTAGAGTAGATTTTGTCCTTGTATCAGAAGAAATGTGTGGTTTGTTGGAGTCATCTGGCATTTATTCAGGCTATAGATTGGAACTGATCATCTAAGTGTAAGCCTCATTTTCTTAGTAACAAATTTCTTTATAGGCGGGGTCTTGTGGAGATTTAATTGCTGTCTATTATCGGATACGGATTTTGTTCACTTGGTAAAGAAAACCATAATCAACGTAATCGAGGAATACGAGATAATTATTTATAACAAGAAGGATAACTTATCGGCTATTCCTCATCATGAGATACAGTTTTACATTGACGACGCTTCATTTTTCGAAGTATCATTAAAGTGTACACAACATGACTCTAGTACCTCAAAATAAATTTTATTATTATATCTTACTTGATTTCAGTGCCTTTAGTGCACGGCTCATAAAGAAACACGCAAAAATTGAAAAAAATAATAATTATGTACTACGTCATGGGTTGAACCTAAGTCGTTCGCCATACTGTTCGGATCAGAGACAAAGTGTATAGAGTGAAGAGAAAGCAAAGTACATTTAGCGTCGAGAAGGTTCGTATAGGGATCAAAAGATGTGTTTCCGGAGGCTTCAGCAACATCAGCCAGGCGGAGAACGTCTTGGTGTTGCGAAGGACACCAAAGTTGCGCAGAAGTGGCATCGCTTCGTGCGCCGAACGAGAGTGTGGGACGTCATCGTGGACCAAGCGATTGGGTCCGGGGCCACTCTGTGTTCTGCCCACTTTGAGGACTCGTGTTTCGACTCCAGTCACAGGAGACGTTACGATGAAGGCCTGGCTCAATAAAGGATAATATTTATCATTCAGAAACATCTGCAGCTCTTAATTCAGGATCGTCTTTTGGATGACTGGGTTGACTTGCCGAGCCCGAGGCCGCTTCTCTCGCGGGAGGATCCAGTTAGTAAGGCTCAAAGTAGAAAAGTACGCAGCCGGAAGCACATTAAACTTGTTCTCGCTTTCGTGCAACCCCATTTCCTCATCCTGGCCACCATTCCCATACGTTTCTTCACAGTATTCGTTCAATTCTTGCTCATAATCGTCGCGTCGCTTTTAAATTCCCTGCTCTCCGCTTTTGTTCAATGCTAGTCACTGATCGCTTGTGTTCAACCCATGACGTCACATGGCGGGAAATGTGAAAATTGTGTTTAATGAAAGTTAGAAGTGAAACAATTTATTCTTGTAAAAGAAATCGGCCCAACGTAACAAATAAGTGGTGCTTTTAGAATACGAAAGACGTTTTCCATTGGAGTTAAAGCAAAATAGCCACTCTCAGTTATTTGAGGAAATCCTCAAACAGACAGATAAAGAGTTAGAAAATCTTCGATAGGGTCTCATTACGAGCCACGTTATAAGATCTCGCGATGTGTTGGCTACAAGGGATCTCAAGTTCACAGGTCACGAACGCGATGCGCTCGAGAAAGAAATTTCAATCAAGGAAGCTCTCGAGACGTTGCGATAATACAACAAAAACAACAAAACGCCAGGTCCTGGTTGTAATAGTATTATGATTTGTACTGAAACTACACTTACCTTATATGGCACAATTAGTTAGAATGGTTTATTATATAAATGTTGCCAAACAGTTCTATGAAATGTGACTCGTATGCATGTGGTCTTGTGTATTGCAAAAACATGTTGTTGTACAGTAGTTAGTCAGTCCGCAATAAAGTAGTGTTCAAGTAAAGACGTCTTCTTCACCCCAGTCTCTCCACAAGCCATTACACTGGTGGCTTCTTATACTTGTTTTTCAATTTTTTGTATATACATCTCTGTCTTATGGTGAGCTCGTTCAATAGAAGTTTCGAATTGGGCTGCTTACCTGATAGCCAACATCAAGATGCAATTTCTGTTATTCCTAAAGGGAAAAAACCAAGAGGGCATCTTGGCTATTGGCGCTCTATCTCCCTTTTAGTACTAGCTACAAGATTCTTTCGGGCTGTCTCGCCCAACGTATTAAATCAATCACAGACTAATAAGCAACTATCAATTGGTATTTGTCTGTTACCCAAATTTGAATAACTTGCAACGACGTCATCTTAATGACCTGAGTTGGTACGAGGTTATACTTTTTGACATTCTGATTTCTGTTCCTTCTGAGGAATCAACTTGATCGCGACGTGAGTTGTCCTATCATTGGATACAGTTAGTCCTAATGTAGGTGCGTTTTGACGATCTCGAAAACCAGTTGATAGTTTCTGGGGGAAAACGAGTGGATAGGTCTCGCGGGTCGGAATGACGATGTCACGGAGACGACGAAGTCTTGTAGACGAATTGATGTTGCTGGTCCCAGTTTGCCGACTCATTCACACATGCCACGGTAATATTGAGCTCTGTAGAGATTAGCCAACATATTGCTATTTTGTTACAGAACAAAGGACATTACATTGAAAATAACTCGTCACATAATAGAGAGCTACTTGCAGCATGGCACCAGACATAAGCCCTCCAGCGACCTGACCCCCGTGGAAAAATGACCCGGGCCACTTTTTCAACGTCAGTGAAAATTGATCAGTGGTTAACTTTTCGTCCATAGCCGCTGTTGAAAACGTGTCAACTCGTTGAACAAGTGTCAGTTGGTTTATTTTTTTCAACGGTGTTGTTCATAGTAAGCGATAGTGGACAGACTTTGCGTGACAGTATTGTGTTTTTTGGTTTAGTTAACACCAGTGGCGAATTATCGATAATTGGGGCCCTAGAATTAATGTACTCAAGTTTGGCTTTCCTCTCAATCCTGGGGATATTCCGGGGGAAATTTCTCTACCGAAGGGTGGTTTTTTATGGAAAGATCATAACTTTTCTACTTCCAAGGGTATCTTGATTTTCGGGCGGCTCATCCCATCCCTTAAAACTGGAGTATTACTCTGGACGCAGGGCTTTGACATTGGCCCAAAATCGGCGTCAACAACAAAAAATAGGAGTCCATGTTACGTTACCGAATGAAAGTCGTTAAAGAACACTCGACTTTCCCTGAAAGGCATGATGAATATTTAAAAAAGCAACACAATCCATTCTGTCCCGATTATTGTTTTTGTGTGAACCAAATGAGACAAATAGTTGACTTCAGTACCATTTTTATTGTTATCAAAAATTATTCCGTGTATGAACTAAAAATTACATCTACAGCTAACTATAAAATGCTATGCAGAACAAGACCTTCTAGAATACACAACCGTCTCAGATACACTAATGTGTTACAAACCAATCAGATGTCTTAGTCGGTTAATCCGACGGAACCGGCGTCAAAGTACAGCCAATGGCTTCCAAACTTCAGCACCACTTGTTTAGAAATTATTCATGCACAGGGGACATAACCTGGAAATTTGTGTGCGTAAAAAGGTAAATAGAACGAGACGGTACACGCCCACGGCCCGCTACGTTGTTGTGTGGAAGCTAATGTAGCATAGGCTGCCGGATGAATGGAATTTGGGTTCAAAAACTGGATTTAGTGCGATATATATGTATATAGTTTATGCAACGTACGTGTTTGTACCAGCGGTTATTATATCGAGATTCGAGACATTTGAACGAGGACGAAGCGCTGCTGAGGATTCTTTAAAGAAGCTGGTTTACACAGATTGCTCTGCTTGTTTTAGTGTCGTTTGTCATCTTTTATCAATTATGATCGCTGATCACCTGAGACGTATACGTGCACGCAATATTTTTATGCATGAATTTTTGCAGCCTGCAGGACACGGCAGTTCAATTGCGTTTTAAAACAGCTACAGGCTTGGGGCGCATATCTACCATTTTCAGTATATTCGTCAGAGCTTGAGTTAAATCTATTTCTAAGTTAAAATTTGCCTACATTTCTGAAGATTGTTCTTGACTTCGTTGAGTAATATCTGTGCAGGTCACCCAGATGTTTTGGCTCATGCACGTTCAGACGCTTCTTAAAAATGGTCATTGCGCGCGGTTCATATCATTTTTAGGTCGAAATTATTCAAAACTTTATCACAAAGTTGACAAAAATACAGTGTTTACGGCAGATGCAGTTTGGCTTTTGGGCTCGACGTATTTTTTGTTTTGAGAACGAATTTAAAAGCTGCCTCATATTTGACCATAGAGAACCTCATCTGGTGTAGTACAATGTTTATTGCTTGTGGCAAGTTTCAGACTTTTTGTGATTTAAATGTTCTGTTCAGGTGCAAAGTTTCACGATATATCAAGAAAAATAGTCAACAATATTTTTATTTCACTTTTTTGTTTACCTTTAAAAACGCTTATCATAGTATTGGCATGTGAAAATATTGCGCACGGAGCTGAACCCAAAGTGTTGCTATATATATGTATATATACAATCATGTTTCAATTGATTGTAGCGTATTGTGTGCACAGGAGGGACTTTTGGCGAGAAAGAAGGAATAGGTAGTTCTTCCATATCAAAACAATACGACCCGTATTTCATGGCCATACTATCACGTGTATAGGATAAAGTGACTTACAGAAACATATTAGAACAAAAACACATGAATACTAAAGATGCGAGGAAATCTACTAAATGAATGAAATTACCGACAAAGCGGGGGTAGCAGGTGATTAGTACAGAAAACTGAACATTTTTCAGGGAAACACTTTTAAATGCGACTTACAGTATCTGAAAGGAACTTCGTATCAACAGTAAACTGGCTGTATTTTTACGATTTATTTAAATGTAGAAACAGTTGGTATTGAAGAAGGCGTAAAATAAAAACAAGTTTGTAATTCGCCCACGCGCGACACGGTTGTAAAAAGACGCCCGACCCAACGTATTTCACTTTCAATTTGACATACGAAAATATTTGAGACGAAAATGAACGCCTCCCGACAATTAAAAGGGGAAAATTAAACTATTTTACTGACCTACCTACTCATCTCAGGACGTGAGGTAAAAAACAAAAACAAAAAACGTTTTAGGAACACCTTGAAATGTGTCAGCGGCCTGAAATAATGTTTAATGCAAGTGAAAATGTGTTCTAAAACCACATATTTTGCTGTTTTAGAGCTCTGATGAAGGTAATAATTTCGAGAGGTATATAAGCGTTTTTCACCTGTAATACCGACAATGTTCCTTTAAGGCATTTCTCTTATGACGCAATGTACGAAAGGCGAATGAGTCCAACTCTCAGAGTCTTCCATGCCAGGCTTTTACCTGCGGCAAGTTTTCATACTCAGATGTACTGAATTTAATCTTGATTTTTGGCAAATATCATTCATACCTCCAGAGGTTAATGGAGATTAAGCATTGAGTCAAATACTTAAGAACAGAAAAAATTGAGTATTATTAAACATAAAAATACATATTCTACAAAAATGGCGAGTATTCTAATTTGAAAAATAGGAGCACTCCTATGAATCTTTTATGTGTTGATTAACCTTTAACGTTCAAGTCTTGCGAGGCCCATGAGTGAGTGTGTGAGTGTGCTTGTATAAGATACGTAACAACTTGTCGATTAGTTTTATTTTGTTTAGTTACAATAAAGCGAAACAAATATTGCTCTCCAAAACTGAGTCGCTTGTTTGCCATCTTCGTGCATATAATATGAATCAAGGCTCACACACATACTTTTACTGCAAGGTTTAACCAAACAAGAGGTCCGTGTCGGTCTGATTCACGGGAACTATATTTGAACTACAAGAGTTGTACTGAAGTGGTTGAACCTTTTCGGAAGATCCTGTATATCCTCAAAGATGTCACATTTGGGGACATTTAAGACGATCTACATGTATCAGATCGTTTCGCATCAGCAAGTCTGTACATTATGATTGAAAAGCATCCCAAAACGAAAATCCACGGAGTGTAATACGGTGAGACATTATCAAGAAGCATTTTTATCACATTCCAAGTTCAACAACTCATAAGTGTCACACGATTATAAATGTTATTCAGAGTAAGATTTTGGGAAAGTTACGCGGTTTTGTTTAGTAAGAATATACCAAGTGTAGGCTACACCTACTCCCAGGCTACACGAAACCCAGCATTTTAAACACAAGTTGTATAGTACGTGTGGTCTACATGTGTAGCTTGTCCAAGCAGGTTGGTTTCCCAGCTGAATTACCTTTACCAGCCTCAAGGAGTGCCACCCAACCAATTGTTAAATGAACTGCCGATTACAATGCGCACCCACAGTTGCAGCGTAGTTATTCATCGAAAATAACCATTTCCCCAGTTCTGGTTCTTTTATTATGTTTGACCTAAGGCGGGCACGCTTTCATCGCTACATTTCCCCAAGACTATGTCATTGAGAACGAACAGTCCTAACCTCGCATACTGTATCTTTTTGCATCAAAAAGCACCGGGGAAATAGCCGCATTTTGAGAACCAGTTTGATGCCTGTTAATCAGCAGGGCCAAACTGGTTCTTAAAATGTAGGGACACTGTGAACGTACTCTGCTACCCAAATTTGAATAACTTGTAATGCCGACATGTTAATGGCCTGAGTTGAGACGTGATTATAATTTTTAACATTCTGATTTCTGTTCTTTCTGAGGAATGAACTTGATTGAGGCGTGAGATATCTCGGCGTAGGATTCATTTAGTCCCAGTGTAAGTGCGTTTTGATGATCTCTATAACAAGTTTCGATATTTCCTAAAATCTCAAAGGGAGTATTTGCACACATTATAACCTACATCTGTTACTCCATTTCAAGAATAGCTCAACCATGCTCATGGGACACGCACATCATAAGTCTGTGCGACACTCCCACGAAATCAAGCCTGTTCTGACCTATGTTACTTCTGTCACGTCATAAGTTGCGTAATGGATCACAGTACCGACACAATGGGCCAAAGGCGACAATTGATCAAGACCCTCAACCCACTGTATCATTTTGACGTAACGTGTTAAAAGAGAAATAACGGGTCAAAAGACGTAATGGGTCAGGATTCGCAACTCATTGGGAGTCACCCAGTGGCGGATNGGGGGGCCCAACATTTTTTCCGGCTGTAAGCATTTGCGCAAACCACGATTGTAGATGCGCACAGCACCGAATGGGGGGAGGTCGGGAGGGGGGTTTGCCCCCTCCCGCCCAGGAAATTTTTCTGTTTTTTCCTCTAAAAATCAAGCATTTTCCTTGATTTCTGATGTATTATCCAAGAAAAAAAGGGAAAAAAAAAACACGGAGAATGTGTCACACAGGCAAAATTGCACGTTTCACAGACTCGAACTCACGACCTGGCTGACAAGACGCGCGTGCTTTGCCACTACACCATCACGCCTTCACTACATAATAGAAAGTAAGAGACCTACTTGTTTATGGTCCACAGCGTTTGCGCGCGAAACCTTCTTCTTTTTGTAATGCTTATTACACATTTTATATTTTGTGCAATCGGTTCTTAACAAATTTGTTGTATTTAAAATAGTGTTCAAATGCCCAAAAAACCAAATCCGTTTTTCGTGTTGGCAATAATGACGGGATTGCTTTGGAAATCGTCTTAAGTTAAGGTTTGACAAAGAGAGAATTAATGAGTTTCTGAGTGATTCACATAGGCTTCGATTAAATTTCACATCTTACCCGCAGCTTCTGTTTTTTCATCGTCACTCAGGTTTCATTTTCTCTAAAAAATGAAGTAAATTTTATCCATTGCACAGTG
>NMRA01001357.1:7376-24711 GCA_002633005.1 Phoronis australis | reverse complement strand
ACATAGGTCAGCTGGGTCAGGTCAGCTGGGTCAGGTCAGCTGGGTCAGGTCAGCTGGGTCAGGTCAGCTGGGTCAGTCCTATGGCTAAGGAAACTACATTCACTGAGTTTGTATGTCAATTCCCAAAGGCCTGTTGTGTGTGAACCACACTCATCAACACACATGATGTTCAACTATCCAAAAATTCTAAGCTACTATGCAGACTTAATACCTCCTCCAAGGCCAAGGGCTACTACATACAGCTTGGTTTTCGTGAAAAGTCTGTTGATAGGCAACGTATAGCAGGCCTGCAAAAATCTTTAAGAAAATGTTTGTTTGGCCTATCTCCTTTTTGGACGTTAAATTTCAAGCTTGGAAAACCGTGCCTGTTGGTAACCATTGATGTGCATCTTGATAAGATTGCTGGCAGGTAATGTCTCGAATGAATGAAGTCACCAAGCAAAACTTGTTTTTTCAAAAATGAAACATATGCCATGGCCTCTTTGGTCATGAGAGTGTAGCTTGGACGGTACACTCGGAGAGGTCTGCCACACTGGTAGCATGGATATGTGAACTTAGTGTGAAACCAAAAAAAGGTTGGCTCAAAAACGTGTACCATAGTCAATAGTGGCCAATCTTCATTATGGTCGAACTCGTTTCAGCATATTTAACATTGCCAGTCGTCCACAACAAGCATGTGAAATTATGTTAGACTCTCAGTGACTCACGGAATAAAGTTAAAAGGAGTTCTGTTAAAGGGACACAACAATGGTTTTTACATCCAAAAATGTCTTTTGGGGATGTTTGTTGGATGGGATAGACTTTTTGAAGTTATTAGCTTTGCCTGAGCTATAAGACAGTGGAATCTATCATGCCGCTTACACGAAAGTCACACATTTTTTTAAAGAAATGCGTGACTTTTCACCGCTCGTCCTTCTGAGCGGCTTCTACCGGAATCAAAGAGAGCGCGGCGCCAGAGTCGGACTGGTTGCGATGACTGCATTGCCCGGTGCGAGCAAGACCCAATTAAGTGTAATTACCCGACCATAAACTGTAGTAAACAACTCTGCCTGTACATACTGGCAAATTTTCAAAATGCATTAACTAACAGTTTTCATTAAAAACAAATACCGCAGGTGTATTCAGATGGAAAAAACAACCAAGTTTGGTTTTCGATTTTTAAAAATCGATGAACTATCAAGCTAAAAACTACAAACATTGGGTACGATTAAAGATAAACGACTGTGCATATTGCTATACTCGGTGATTTACAAACGCTTATCAGAGTTAAAAATATCATGTAAGTTATTCTTTTAATATAAAACTAAGCTACATTGAAACATCTATGAGCAACACACAGTGGCTAAATTAGTTTTCAATAATTTTCAAAACATCGCTTATGGCCCA
This sequence comes from Phoronis australis, assembly GCA_002633005.1. NCBI lineage: Eukaryota > Metazoa > Phoronida > Phoronidae > Phoronis > Phoronis australis. Next base: position 23,325 of record NMRA01001357.1, on the reverse strand, counting down.
GTGCATTCCGAACTACTTTACTCCTAGGGTAGTACACTAACCGGCAAACTGTTATTCACGAAAATGCACCAATTTCAATAGTTAGCTTGTAATTGTAACAGAACACCTGTCAAGACAACTAAGATGGCTAGCTTTGTAGTCAACAAGAGAATACAAGCAGTGGACGAGGTTGGTCGGTGGGCAAGAGCTGTGATTTATTTTTTATGACTGAAGAAAAGCTAGAATAGTTATGTAGTTATTGCAACCAGAATTGTCCAGAGGTTCCAAATCTTCAGTTTGGTTATCACCATATTTTAACATTTGTATGTATTTTAAGATTTTAGTTCTAATAAAAATTAAAATTGAACTAATGGCACGTGTAGCTTTGTTTGCTGTGACATGTTTGGTGTACCTGTGATCTGTAAAAGTTAGGGATGGGTTCACAATTAACTGACTTCTAAGTTGTTTTTGTGTTTCGGTTAAACACAAAATAAAAAGATAGCAACCCTAACCGGTAACAAAAACCAAGTTGACAGGAGTATTAAAATAAAGTACCAGGGTAATGAAAACATGTATGAAACATATTGAAAACCAACGTTCCTTTGGGAAGTGGCCCTTTATCAAGATCAATGCAAATTAACTTTTCATTTTTTTTGTAAAATTTAAAATGTACCAATTTAAAACTTCTCTGAGTGCTCTCCATATTGCAGGCTTTAACTCTGTGCAAATTTGGGTGTAATAAGAACCACCATTGTTAAGAAAGTAGTGCTAGTTATTACCTTCCATTTCATTAGCTCAGATCTACATCAATACAAAGGGCGTGTTGAATAGAGGGGGTAAAAGTTGTCTGGGCCTTAGGGACTCATAATGGTAACCAGTGTAAGCAAGAATTTCTCCACATGATTGCATTTTAGTGATTATATCTCAAATGGCCAATTCTCTGTGTTGTTTGCAAGATTTTTACTGAAATCAAAGCCAGTGACTACTAGCTAAATATATACTGTGCCAATTATGGCCTTTATTTGCAAGACATCCGCTGTCATCAAGGCCAGTGACTACTAGCTAAATATATACTGTGCCAATTATGGATTGCGATTAAGTCCCACCTGCAGAGCACTAAGTATCAATCGTGGGGGGTTCCAGGATCAAATCCATGCGGGGGGGGTGATCAAAACTTGGTNAGTGACTACTAGCTAAATATATACTGTGCCAATTATGGATTGCGATTAAGTCCCACCTGCAGAGCACTAAGCATCAATCGTGGGGGGTTCCAGGATCAAATCCATGCGGGGGGTGATCAAAACTTGGTGACCTGTTTCGTCTATAATTTCAAGTTTACCCATGATATTACTCATTTCCTTACCTTCTTTCCAGGAGACTACTTCCGTGAGCTATGGGGCGAGTATGCAGGTTGGGCTCATTCAGTAAGTGATGCTATGATAATCCAAATGTCCGATAGTCAAAAGGTGTGTTCAATCCAATGTTTTCTTTTTGACAGGAAGATTCGTCATGGCCAGTAGTTTTAATGCATTTCAGAATGCTAATCACCCGAAGACTCAACACCTTTGGTTTATTGTATTCAGGAGATGATTTGATACAACCCGTAGATAGGTGGCTCAGTAGATCAGAAGATATCACAGATCCTCTGGATTTTTAATCACCCACTCCACATGTTATAAAGCATTAGGTCATTTCTTTTTATTTTGTGAACATACAGTATTACTGCTGCAGGCTTTGTGGTCAAACATTTTAGTGGACACTGACTTATGACTGGTGACAGACATGATAGTAAAGCTACTTATGGTAAAATCTCATCGGTTCGGGACACAATATGGCGGACAACTGAAATTTTGTTTTCTCAGTTTTCCATGAAGGATATTTAGCCCCAAATTAAATGCCTTTCCATGTTCAAGCTGTGTACGGCAGCCACTGTTAGACATTGTTTTGAAGAGTTGTGGGCATCTACATGTATGTAAAGCATTTGGTAAATAATCAAAGAACAATTTTTATCCACTCACTATGTTGATGTGTTTTGCCGTCATATCTCTCTGTACATCCACCGTCTGGTGATGTGTCTCCTACACTCCTTGTAAGATTTTACTGTGATTTGGCAGACGTGTTTCTATGAGGCTGGCAACAGATAATGAGTTTCAAACCAATTTGACTACCTCTGTGTCCCCTAGTGGTACATGTAATTTTTTTAATTTTTATGCTTCCATCTGGTTCTTTGGAGTTCCTTGATGGATTGTTATGAAATTTGGACTTTTATTAAAGAGCTGATGACGCCTTTTCAATTTCAAACTGTGCCAGTGTCCATTTTGGTGTTCGCCTCTCTATTCGCCAAACCACTCGAAGGATAATTATGAAGATTGGAAAATGCGTTGTTGCTGATATTGTCAGACAGGTCTGACATCTGAGATGGGATCTTTGTGAGATTTGGCAATTTTTTCCTATGAATATGATAACAGGTGACCACAACTTTTTAACGGATGTGCACACTAGTAGCAATTTATTATTTTTATGTTACCCTCTGTGTCTTCAGAATTCCTTGACGTTTTTTTTCCGTATAGTTGGAAATAGGGTTCTATTATACAGACTATGGCACCTTTCTATTTTCAGACAGGTTTGATGTATTCTGCATCACCTGTTGGCCATATCCATTATTTTTGTCGTCTTCTGTTCGTGCAAAAACTGCTCAGGGGATCATGAAAATTGGCAGATATGTTCCTACAGACAATAGCATGACTGAACCTTAGTTTTTGGACCTGTCCGACTACTGAGAACTGGTTTGACATATTCCGCACTGTCTGTTAGGTGGCCATCTTTATGTCACTAATTAACTACCCTAGAAGCACACCACTTGTGGTGCATCATAGGTGCATTTCAATGCTTTATAGTGCTCTTGCTGATAGATGTTTATCAGGTAACTTACATGTACAGTAAATAAATAGTCAGGAATACATCGTTAAAACTAATTAAAACTAAATATTGAATGACATACGTGTTACCAGGATAATACCAAAACTTAAAAAAATTATTTCTATGGTGGTCCACAATTGGTGGTTTGCCAAGTGAGGTGCAGTTGAGAGCAAAAAAGTCTCATCAATGTATTGCTTAGCGGATGTAACAACTTTTATTGCGTCATTATCACCTGGAAGTCAATAATTTTATATCTCTCAAGAAGTGATTATAGGCAATCTGATGCCTTAATTAGTCATTAGGCTCTTCCTGAGAGAGGATGTCTCTTGATGTGTAGGCCGAACTCATGTGCTATTGGTGTTCGGCATTTGAACCAAGTTACTGTCCACAGATTGCGCCCACAGCAATAGTTGCTTACACTTGTCTGATCATTTCACTTCAACACAGTATGAGTTATACTCCAGAACACACCTACTCATGCCACTTCCATTATCATAATTCGTTGCTTATTTAGCACACAATAGGGCCAACAAGTGAAATTTTATGTTCTTGTCGAATTTTACCTCAAGAACTCGAATGTCTAATACTACTGAGTAGGTGTCATAAAACAACATGGTGGTTTAAATCAAGTTCGCTTTTTGGACGAAACCCGGGCTTCTAAGATTATGAAGGACCATAGAAAATGTTAAAAGTTGGCTAACTTGGATCATCATGTCAGAAACAGCTGATCGTATTCATAATTTATGAGATACTATGTTTTATACATTGTTCCTCAGAATGCTGTTAGAGATTCTTTTCAAAATGTTCTCTTTTGCTTGAGGGGTCATCAAAAATAGGACTTCTATGATTTTCATGAAAAAAAAATAAAAAAGTGAATAAAATGAAAGTGAAACGACATTTTAGAAAACTGTAACAACATTTTCGAGATCTCACCTTGAAAATTTATATGAACTTTGATCATGTTACTGATACTATTGTTTTGCTAGCCATGTACCTTTCATTTTTGCTAAATTTTACTAAAAAGACGTGTCATGTGACCCAATTGATAACATATTGGTAAATAGTCATGACCCAATTGATTACGTATTGGTAAATAGTCATGTGACCCAATTGATTACGTATTGGTAAATAGCCATGTGACCCAATTGATTATGTATTGGTAAATAGTTATGTGACCCAGTTGATTACATATTGGTAAATAGTCAGGTGACCCAATTGATTACTAATGGGTAAATAGTCATGTGACTCAATTGATAACATATTTGTAAATAGTCATTTGACTCAATTGATTACATATTGGCAAATAGTCAAAAATCAAATTCAGGCTTCTTTACTTGACATTTGGCTATATCCACACACCTGTCAGTAAGATCTTACTGACAGGTGTGTGCATATAGATCTTACTGACAGGTGTGTGCATATAGATCTTACTGACAGGTGTGTGGATATAGATCTTACTGACAGGTGTGCGGATATAGGTCTTACTGACAGGTGTGCGGATATAGATCTTACTGACAGGTGTGCGGATATAGATCTTACTGACAGGTGTGTGGATATAGATCTTACATATCTGTACTGTAATTGGAACTTAGAACAAGGAACTATTGGGTAGATTTGTGTTCCAACACCCTGTCATTGGATTTGGAGATCCGACCACAGGATTTATTCCATTTTGAGTTTGTGTGGTTGAATCGTTCCTTCACCCTGGAAACAGCTCAGAATTTCTATCTGCAAACAGATCATCAATCACAACATGGCTTTAAGCGTTTTCCCCATTTTGGTTTTCCAGGTCCTCTTCAGTGCCGACTTGAAGAAGTTTCAAGACAGGAAGTCCAGTAGTTAAAATTACAATTGCTGGTGGTCTGGTTCATGTTATCCCAGATGTGCCCAGGGCCGTTCAGGGACCATATTACAATATATTAATATACAGTTAAAACTGAGCCGATGAGCTACAAACCTGACTCGAGGCTCTAGCAGTGTGTACCAGTGGGACTTGAACCCACAAAGGAAGGGGGTACTTATCCCACTAAGCCCCACACAATCACCTAAAGTCCAGTAGTTGTTTGAAATAGAGTTATTTACTGAGTTCAGTGATTCCTGTGCAAGCTGGTAAACAACTATAATTGTTCAGTGAAGTATTGCAATCTTTTCTGTGTTGAAATTTAGAATCTATGAAGACCGAATGCACTTTTCCATTCTACAACTCAATTAAGGGGCAAGTTGTTCAACAACAGTATAAACTTCTCCACTGTGTTATAATTGTAGGATTGTTTACCTGGTCTTAGCCAAGACTATTTGCAAAGATGTGTAAAATTTGTTTTTCAAGTTAACTGAATTGTCTCTTTGTGTCTTGTACATCAAGGAAAAATTGTGTATATACTTTTGTAAGTTGTATAATTGAATAAGCAATGAATATTTTATGACAGGTATTTATAAATATTTGAGGTGTGCTTCATGTGACGTGTGCTTCATGCCACGTGTGCGTCATGCGATGTGTGTGTGGATTGAAGGAGATTTGAGAGGATGTTTGTGCAGGGACCATGACAACCCAACTCAGTACTCAAAAATAAGTTCGTATTGTGTTTTATTCTTCAAATTTCCTCAAAATATAGAAAAAGGAATAATTCCACACAACCTGGCTTGTTTTTAGTAGCATATAAATTTGATGTGTTGCTTGTTTTTTTCGTGCAGTGACAGTTCATGTTAATCAAAGTCACAAAATGACTGATTCAAGCTGTGAAGTTCATGGTTTCTGAAGTTTACCTGACTCTGAATTGTTATAGGACTATATATACTACTTTTGCAGTGGATCATCTTGTTATAAAAACTTTTTTGTTTCCATCAATCCTCAAGGTGACAACTTGATAGCCAGTATGTTTCCATGTGTAAACATGCTGTCCTATACTGGCTCCGCCCTTCCCTATAAAGGTCAGTTCAGAACAAGAGGCTGAAATGCTTCCACAAATTTTGAAACAGTGAGAAAGAACAGTTGCAGTCTACATGCGCTAGAATATTCTCAAGTATACTGTGGAATTCATCCAGGGCATCGGCCAATAAAAGTAAACCCGGCACTGTCGAGGTCAGTGACCCTTCAATTCTAATTACGTCATGGTAGAGGTAGCGTGCCGCAATTTGAATTCGTGACTTCCTTAATTAGGCCGTAAGTGTGAATGGACTGCACCTGCGTCAAATATTCCTCATCCTGATAGCATTCTATTTCCATTCCAACGGCCGCACTCACAGACAACATGATGCGGAAGTATCTTAGCATGGCGGCGTTCTCCCGTTCAGTGACTTTACCAGACGTAAAGGGTTGTGAGCGTGTGATACCATCTAGCTTCTTTGTTAACTGCCAAGCACAGCAAAAAAAAATTTTTTTTTTTCAGGCGTCATGGTTAAACGGTGGCAACCGACATAGGCGGGAGGCCGGGGACATTCGAGAAAAGAAAGACTGTGAAATACGGATAAGAGAAAATTCAAGAGAACGTTTAACAACTCTGCATCAGTGCATGGTTTATCTTTTGAGGACCCTGGGCAGGACATTGTCGTTAGATTCTCCGCTGGCAGCACAGGTCCTTTAAAAGTACTTAAAAACGTGCACGAAATCAATCATACATATATTTCAAAAATCGAGAAAATTTGTAAAGTGAAGCTTTTGCGGAGCACACTGGCTTTTTAAATTCAATAAGTCAAATTTGCGAATTTTTTCCAGATGACCCTGTCTGGCAAGGGATAACGGAGACAACTTTCGCTTCATTTTTTCTCGAAACTGTATATTACCAGGGGCGGATCCAGGATTTTGGGTTGGAGGGGGCGCAGGGGGAAGTATTAGCCAGACTTTTGCCCGTCAGACATTCGCTCCCCCGAACTGCCAATTGTAATCTAGGAGAATTTTAAGGAGACCATGGCCCCTCTAAATCCGCCACTGATTAATTGACTAAAATTGATGACCAGACAGATAACATCAATTGCTGCGCATTTCCCGATATTTAAAAATATAGATATTTTCATATTTAGGGGCACCGCTGTTGAAGGAATGCCATTGATGACATTCAAGTGGCCACCCCTTTTTGTGTTTTATTGACAAATTCTTAAGGGGCCACTCACGGAGGGCCCGGTGTTTGAATCGATTACCTGTACTTTACTGTTTTTGTGAAATCGTGCAACCGGCTTTCGTGTTGAAGGAGGTCACTCCATGCATCGTTTTCGGACCACACGACGGTGGAATGCACTGTCACTCTTTTTTCCAACCTAAATGTTGTTTAGCCTTTCATCTTAAGTTGTCCCATTTCAGACTGTACCCTCTCTCGGTGGAGCAGTTCGGGAGAAATGTCCCTTTGTCCCTCTAGTCTATACATGAAACTCCGACACTGCCAAGTATTCACGATGGAAGTTGTGATTTCAAATTCATCAAAAAAGCACAAAACATTCGTGCACAACACAGTCATTCGAACCAAACAATCAAAACTTTGAAAAAATACATTAGGATTGCCACCATCAAAAGGGTGGAATTTTGAAGAACGTGAAGACCACTATTTGTGAATTACACTCTTCTTCAAGATGGCGGCCCCTGGATGCAATTGTGCATTGCTGGGTAGCGACTGAGAAATTGGCTGCGATTTTAGGTAGACCTCAAACAAGCCAGAATTGCCAAAAAACTAGTTGGTTGACAGTACTTTTGGACCATATTTTCGGAATCTGTAGGAAATTTGCTTTCAGAATCTATTGTTGGTTTTAGTAGTGCATCGGCAGGGAAGTGGTGGGTGTTTTTGGGGTGAAATCTGCCGATTTTGCACTTTTCTTAGTCTAGCTTGGTTTTCAGTAGGATTGAAAGGGTCAAAAATACAAGAGAGAATAAAGTTTCTGCGCTCATCTGCAGGGCTTTTTATGTGAAATAACTGACTTGCATCCTGTTTTTGACAGAGTGAAGAAAAGGTGACCAATCAAGTGATGTGCCCAGCAAAACCCAGTGAGAACTGTTCTGTGCCTCCTCACCACCTATAAAATGGAGGCCGTTTGAAAACATTTTGAAGTTTGTGTTGAATGATTATCTGGGCTAAATTTTGAACTGAATTAATATGCGTTTTTTGAAATTTTAAACTAAAATTGACTTGAGGACAACATTACTGCCTCTGTTTGCTCTGAGTATCCAATGGCTGTGAATACTGATATCAACCTTCAATATATTTTACAAGTGTAAACACCCATTACAGATATGGCCTCTGGGACACAACCAAAAAGATTTGAAAAACGCCGTCGTCAGAGATCTACCTGTGGTCAGGGGGTATTTGCTAACATTACAGAGGTTGTCGAATGATAACGTAAAACGTGTTCTGTAAAACCATATTCGTGGTCGTTTGCATGCTGAAGTGAACAAAAACTTTTTAAAATTGGAATAGAAAATCTACACTTGAATAGCTGTTGTGTCGATTTTTGTTGTTTTTACTATTGTTTGTGCAACATTTCATAGAATGGTTTTGAGCGATCATTATTTTGTTTTTACAATGAACTAACAATTTGGTCTTAGCTGATTGGCTGTGAGAGAACACGTGATGATTGGCTGTGAGAGAACAAGGGTGATTGGCCATACACGTCATTAAAAGTGGTTTACACTACATTTAGTGAAAGGGGTCAAAGCGAAAAGCAAACTTTATGTACCTTCCCCCAATATCTATGAATAAATAGAATTTTGAAAATAAAGCAACAACCAATTTCGTGCCGCAAAGATTAGGGTAGTAAACAGACCCTGATCGCTACCTTCCTCAGTATTGCAAACTTCCTCTTTTCTATCGCAATAGCAAGATAGTCTCGCACGTAACAAAGGTGCCAAACGGAGACGACGTACAGCAAGTGTAAGGAGCGTTATGAAGTTTTGAGAAAGTCCCCACATTTTTCGTTTTTAACGTCTAGAGTCTTCCCAGCGGGCTCATTAATGAAGATACTGTCGCCAGGAGGCTGGACATTTATAGTCTCCTATTGGTTGCCAGTGGCAGCGTAATCCAAATGCAGCCGTACAAGTTTCCAGTTACAATTGCAGTGGTAAATTGAATAAGCGGTGAGTATACCGATAGTATCAGAAAGTTAGAGTTGCATTCCCGTCCTTCTTAACTGCTTAAGAAGCGAAAATCGAATTAGATCTTTTTTTGCTTTTAGTAAAATCATCGGTCTCAAAATATTGAATTACCGTACGTGATAGGATTTCAAGTCCGCCACCAGAAAATCAAAACCAGCAGCGACTCAAGGGAAGGTTTCATAGGGCTTGCCCAAAAAGGCCTAAACAATTGTGGCAATTTAATTTAAGGTCGGGGGAGCTTACGTGATACTTTTCAAAAAAGTTAAGCGCCCAAAATATTTTTCGTGCCTGCATATCGCTCAATTCTGCTAAACCTGTAACATATACCCACATGTTTTGATACATGTACACCATAACGAGATTCCACATTTAGTTAATAAAATGATACGTAGGCTGTCACGTGGGGTAAGGATGCCCATGAGTATTCGGTATTACTTTGTCACATGATCAACTGTCACAGGATGCGGCCTCTGACACTGTCTTTATTTTGGGTCCACAACAGTATGTGTGCCGCTCGTGAAAATCAAAGCTGGTCGCTGTTCCTGTTATTGCGGCTATAAACATGCCTACTTACCGTCGTAAAATTGGTCTCAAGGTGTTTCTGATTTCTGACATTCCTTACAGACCCAGCTTGGGGCATAAAATGACACGCCTTGAGCAAATTTGTGGAGCCCCATCTCAAGAAAAACGCTCTCCAAGTTCTCTCGAAATCCTAAATTGCCAAAAAAAACACTTTCATAGCAGTACAATAGTCTAAATAAAACGCTGGTTTATGTCAAGGAATGGGGATGTATAGTGTAGCTGTAGCTGTACATGTAGCTGTAGCTGTTTTCAATGTCAGATTGTCTCCTTTCGTCAAATGAACGAACTTTTGACTTTGAATACTTACGGCTTACTGTACTTTAACCCAAATGAGAAGTGGTTTTGGGGGACGGGATAAACACTTAGATAGTTAGTATTTGTGACCCCTCCAGGAGCATAATTGATCCCGGAGTCCGTAGTAGTCGAAACTCAACTAGAAATGTAACTATGCAAATACACTGCACCCGAGGAGTAAACCCATAAAAGTTGTCTTCGGTTAAACAGCATGACTGGATAATTTTCTAGTCGAGTCAGTGTGCAGAGAATAGACTTTGGGTCTGGGTATAAAAACAATAACGTACCGTGTGTTCTTTAGAAACTCACGAGGGAAGTTTATAATACATCTCTCAATGCATTGATAAATTCAAACAGTTCTAAGGGGTGTCTCAAAAATAATGTACTCACAATTCACAATAAATGCATTTTTTGTTCACTTAGGAACAAGATTAGTGATCAGGAGATCATAAGGGAATTAAGTCAAATTAAACGCATTGTCCATTATCTCGCCTTGAGAAGATTAACTGTCTTTGGGCTTTCTTCGTATTTTGAAGTTTCCAATATACTATTGCGCATTGAATTTTTGTTCTAAAAATCTGATTAGTTTATTTATCATTCCCGTGCATACAGAGCACGCGATGGCTTACCCACCCTTTCAAAAAATTTTAGCCATACATTAGGCCCAGGCGCAGAACTTTATCCACGGCAACTAAATTTGAACTCCCGGCATTGTTCTGAAGAGTAAATGCATTTTGGGACACTCTGTGTGTCATTTGTCCCCAGCCACCGGAATACAGGCTACCCGTGTTTTAACAAGGAATTTCGAAACATCCCGAAACCTCACCCTTTCAAAATACACCTTCATAATAGCATGACCCTATTAAAAGAAAAATTAAATTCCCTAAACTGGACCGTAGTAAGTAAATAAGTAAGTAAGTAAGTAAGTAAGTATACTAAGTATTTTTTATTACAGTGACATGTGTTCAAATTAATTTAAACAATGAAAACGTTACAAAACAGGAACACCCAGCCCTCTACGGGGCTTATAAGTCACTTCAGATACAAAAAAGAAGAAAAAACAAGTGTACACGCATTGCAAGAGGACCAAAAAGAGAACACAGAGATAAGAGTGGTCATATATAAGTATAATTTTTCCTAACTTGATAAATTTTTTTAATGAAAAGTTTTGCAGATAACATCTTTTTGCATGATTGTAATTAATTTACTTTCACAGATTTCTGCACGGAATCGTTGATATTTAATCTCAACTTGACAATAAAAGGTGTTTCTGGCATCTAAGAAAAACGAACCCTCAAACAGAAGCTTCAGTTTCGACCTGACCAGTGTGACAAAGACAGCAAATTCTATCGTCAAATTCTAAAAATAATAAAAATGATTCTTGACCTCAGCGCAGCCAAATAGGTACGATTTGAGGTTCGTGTATGGCAGGCACTGGGCCAGCACCCAGGTATCCGTCTTCGTGGCCTAATCCTCACTGTTTTGTTGAAACGAGCTTACTACAGTTCTGTTGGCTGCCATCTGGGGTTTGCCTCTTCACTTATAGCGGGCGTGGGGGTCTGCACGAAATTGACGACATTCAGAGAATAGGGGACGGAGGGGGGGAATGAAGAAGAGGGGGCGGGATGACAGTTCAGCGAAATCGAATTGGTTTGTGCCCCTCCAACAATTTTACCGTCGCACGTACTTGAATGTACTTTGACGACATAGTTGACATCATGATTAGACGAAGTACATTATCATTCATCAAGGTAATTTACCAGATGCGAAAAACATAAATTACCTTTTGTTTATTGATGTAAAATAGTTTTCCCTACGATGCCTGATTCATTCTACTGCGGATTAGTGACTGACTGGTTTTCGCGAAAATTTCGTTTCCTCAGCGGGTGTTTATAGGCAACAACTGAACGACGTACTAATACCCCGTTTTTATAAAATGATCCGGATATAGTAACTTCAAGCATGCCATTAACTCACGGTTAATTTACAGCATTCTTAAATCTCGCTAAACTATAAGTCATACATGCTGCGTGCGTAGGATCCCACCATCTTGCCCTCTCCACATTAAAAGGCGCCGAAAGCTCGGAAGGATCCATGGGGCGACGCCCCTCGGGACATGAAAAAGACATACAGGTGCCGGCAAGTAACGTAAACATTTTTCACGTCCTTTGGAAATTGTACTCGTGCCACTGCGTCTCTGTGATGTGCACGCAGTTCAAGCCTAGAAGACAGGCCTTTGGTCATGCCTGGGAGTAATAGTGGCCCTAGGTCTTGCGAGCACGTGAAACTCTGGCGTTCTTCATATGCGTGAACTCTGATTTGAAGGTCAATGTCTACGTTTGGGCTGCCGTGAGGCTTGAAATAATTCCACATTCGTGAACGAAAATTGAAATCACCGCGTTCGGGGGAGAGTTGGTGACGATCAAAGGAGAATTGACAGCGATCGACCCGACAATCATTAATAAAGCCTGATTAAATTTTACCGACATATACTTGTGTTTACGCAACTGAACTACGAAGAACTATTTGTATATTTATTTGTATCGTTTGTACAATAATTAATTTCTGTGATCCTTGTTGTAAAGGTTTGATTCGATTTCTGGGCAGTAAGGCTATCTGAGTTCTGAGAATAGGTCTCTTTGAAAAAGGAGTTGAGTGTATAAAACGCACGCAATTAGTGATCCAATAGCGTGTGTGCCTTAGAAAAGGTTATGGTTGCCAAAACGTATTACTAAGGTTTACTGAAGATATCAAGTCGGCAATGGACAACAGATTGGTTACAGGTTGTTTGCTGATCGACTTGTCAAAAGCATTTGACTACATTACACACGGTCTACTAATTTCAAAGATTGAGACACGTATGTTCACAAAGTGTTTGTAGGTTATTGAAACCTGAAAGATAAATGAGAGTTAAGATTGCACGTTAATACAGTAAATGGCACCTCTTTCCAAAAGGGGTACCCCCAAAAGTCTGTAGTTTCAGGCGCTGCAAATTCTAGTCATTAAGAGGCACTGAACAGTTCTCATTGGGATTTGCATATCAGAACACACGCCAATGGACTCTTCACCCTTTCTTCAGTCTGTCAAAAACTGCATGCAAATGAAGAAAAGTTTTGAGTCATTTCACATCACAAGCCCTTCAGATGAGCACAGAAACTTTGTACTCTCTCTTTTTTTTTTGACCCTTTCACTCCCAGTGGAAACCTAGCTGAAATAAGGGCAAAAAATGCAAAATTGGCACTTTTCACTCTAAAATCACCACTTCCCTGCCGATGCTTGACTAAAGCCAACATTAGATTGTGAAAGCAAATTTCCTACCGATTCCAATAGTGTGGTACAAAAGTACTGTCAACCAACTAGTTTTTTTTGCAAATCTGGCTTGTTTGAGGGCTACCTGAAATCGCTTCCAATTTCTCAGTTGCTACACAGCAATGTACAATTGCAACAGGGGGCCACCATCTTGAAGAAGAGTGCAGCTGCAGCCGAGAAAGTGGCCTTTTTTCATTCTCAACACGTTCACAAATACAAACAAACCACATTCACTGAGCCTACATGCAATGCCCACATATAAGATGCCCCCAAACTTGGCCTACCGCAAAATTTTAACATTTTGGAGTGCAAATTGGCCGTGGCCGCAGCCTAACTATTCAGTGCCACCTTAGTCCTGCCTAGGTACCTTTCTTTACCTCGATTGTTGAATTTTTATTCTCGGTTTTTCTATATTCCAGTTTTTTGTATGCTAGTTTTCAGTAATACCTTTAGTAGTCCATTTATTTCTTCATAGTCTACCATTGTTAATGCCCGGGTTACACTTCTTCGGATGGGCCATGTCAGTATTCCCATAGTGTTGTGAAGAGTGACTTCCGGTTGTTACGACACGTAGGCCTACAGTCAGATAAAGCCTCTCTAAGCCACTTACCAAGTGGCAATTGCCTCTTGGTCGAATGGTTTAGGCGATTGATTATCGCTCGTGCAACTCTATTTCAAATCCCGGTCACCACGAAATTTTTAACACTACTGCCATTGTGCTGTGTTTTTCCATGCCTATAGGCCATTGTCCATTCGACTCCAGGAAGCCTAGAAAATCACTTCCGTGGCCACTTTTTGGAGGCAAGATAATTTTGGTGTTTTTTAGGTCATTAAGTAGTATACTTTAAGAATCTAAAAAGTTCCGAAGGTTTGACTTGCACGTTTTCGAGAAATTTGACCTCAAAAATCTGACTTTTTGCAAAATTTGACACAGAAAACCAATCTTCAAAAACCAACAACACTAGACAAAAACTGAATGATAATTTGATTGGGTTTTGTTCATTTGAGGTTATTGAACAGGAAAGTGATAAATATTATGACATTAGGCGAAAAATTGCTCAAAAAAGAGAAAAAGTACAATTTTAGCAGCGCCTCCTGTTGGCCAAAAACATATTACTATATTCTGAACTCCTACAAAAAGAACTATATTGTTAACCATTTGGAACTTGATAAAGATTTGACATCACAATCTACATGTGAACACCATACTTTTCCAATGATTTTGCAACAAATTTTCTGTCATCAATTTTTAGTAATTGTCATAATTAATTAACATTATCCCACATTGCAGTTCACTGTCACAGGGAATGACACACCGAGCAGTGTCAGTCATGAGCATGATAAAATGTTGTCCATATTTTCCATTACGTTGAAAATTTTAAGATCTTCAACAACATAGCATACACTTATGTTCCTTCATCCACTCCATCATTATTTATATTATTATTATTGTCATCAAAAGTTGTTTTTTGACTGAGACACCATGTTCACAAAGTCTGGACAGTCACACAACTTAGAACATGGCATGCCTGACTTCAAGCAAGAGCATATTTTTTTACTACACCACTTCTTTTACACTTGCCATTAACATTTTTCATGGCATTTTCTGGGGCTAAAGGCGGAGTCATCGAGTGGAGCATCAGACTACTGTGACTTGTACCCCGCTCCAAAAGCCACCTATTAGTAGCTGGAGATGGTGCACTGACATGCTGTTGCAATGCTCGTTTTTTGAATGGCACACTGGTAGTTTGCTCTTTTAGCATGTAGCAGCAAACAGTCATGATGAGGAGGCAGATCACAGATTTCAATCTGAATATGTGGTAGCGTGCTTTGTTAACTGTTGATGACTCGCCGTACAGCTTGCATACAAACGGTTCGATGTCTTCCATGAGTAACCAGGAAACACAAGTTTTGAGCCCAACTTTAATGGCAAAGACAAAGTTAAAACAATATCTCTGCAAGCCTGCACCCTACCCAAAATAAAAATTGACAACCTGAATACCGTTTCCCCTAAACACCTTGTTACAGTAATCCTATTTCACTGAAATAGATAACCAAAATACTCACTTTAGCACACAGTATGGCCAACAACTGAAGTTTCATTTTGTCTAAGTGCTCAGCAAAAATAAGCATTAAGAGAAATGAGCATCATTACTAGCATTGATTGCACTGTGCATCTGCCTTCAAACAATTTTAATCATAGAAACATTTTTATCATCCTTAATACAGTAGTTCTGCCTTCTACAATGAAATAATTAGGGATTGAAGTTTTCAAACATTAAACGGCATTGGTCCTTTGCAATGTGTCACTGTTCGGAAGCTGCCCTATAATGTCAGGGGGGAACCTATTTGGCGGTTTGAAGGTCCAATGGGATAACTTATGAGACAAACTCCATTAAACAACAGGAAGTTGTTCTTTGGAACCAGTAACTTTCAGCAGTGGCTTGTCAAGTTTTTTTGAAATAAGAACATACCTGTCAAAGGTCATGTAGAATTATGTCTTTTGATAAGTGAAGTAAGATATCACTGTCATTGTTTATGTTTCATTTTACATTCTCATCTACTGTATACAGTATACTTCTCATATTTTATCGGTGACTAGCACTTGCACCTATGTTCTTCTTGTTTTGTATTTTCCTGTACCGATGTAAAATAAACATTTTACTAGCTTTCTTACTTGTTTGCTTAATTACTTACTTGCCTGCCTGCCTGCCTGCCTGCCTGCCTGCCTGCCTGCCTGCCTGCCTGCCTGCCTGCCTGCCTGCCTGCCTGCCTGCCTGCCTGTGGTGAGTT
>NMRA01001356.1:0-24769 GCA_002633005.1 Phoronis australis | reverse complement strand
AACCGCGGTTTGGAACCCGTATCCGGACGCGGCCTAGCCGCGTTCGATAGGACGTTGGATTCGATCAGCACTGTATGCCTGAATGCTCACATGAACCACAGATTTGTTCCGTGTAAACATTTGTATAGGATCATCCAAAAAAAAAACAATGTCTTTCGAGTACCTCACAGTTACGGTGTTGTCGAGGGTAACAATTTTGTCACATCTAAAAATAGTAAGAACGGTACATTTTCTAAAGGGAACAGAAGATTCAGTTACACAAGTTATGAAATCTACAGACAGTTTTGAAAAAGCCGCCGACTATGAAAAAGTGTTCTTTGAACAATTAAATCATTGTATACCATATATGCACAACCCCCAAAAATCAATCAAAACGCCATAAAGTAACCTTATTTTGTGTCATCCACCTACAAGTTAAAAAATAAACGAGACTAGTATTATGCAACAAGGCTTTTCAAGGCAACGGTTAAGTAGGTAGAAAATGCACCAATATTGGTTCCACCGACTGGAAGCGTATACTCAACAGATCTGCACGACTAGCCACCTAAAAATCCAAAATGGCGGTCATTTTTCAAAATGGCCGTTGTTTGGTGCTTGCAGGTAATGCTTTTACTCATAAATCTGCCTCTGCCCAACCGATTTTCATGAAATCGTTGTCAAATTATATGTTTTGGATATGCTGAATTATTTTTAATATTTCCAGAAGCATATTAACACCATGTGAGAAACTACTAAAATGGCAGCCAACTAAAAAAAAAAGTTACCGCGTGTGCGTTCCCATGACGGCGACTTCCCGGCCGTTGCTCCCAACTTGTTCGATTTTATAGCCCAACAATACGTTGGGAAGTTTACCCAAGTAGCCAATTACTTACACGACTGATTAACTCCATTCGGGCATTTATGGTTGGAGGGACTGTGCTCTTTTGTTCGGTAATTGCTCTAATCTCCGATCAGATCGTATCTAGCCTGACTGGGCTTTGTTATTAAAAAAACGTTAAGTTATAACATATTTTAGCTTAAACCAATAAAATTTCTAATTTCTTCGTCAAATGCTGATCATTTTCCGTTTTTGAATCACTAAAATCGTCCAACTACAACAGCAGTTAAGACAATCTATTCTGTCCAAACGGAGGCACTGGGTGTGACTGTGTTTATTCGCGTTCGGTAATAGTGTGCAACCACCATACGTTCCATTTGACGCCAGGGAGATAATTGACCTGCTTGTTATCATACGGGACAAAAGTCTGAGCTGGGAAGTTAACAAAAGAGCCAGATGTTATCGCACGTTCAGCACCCCTCACGTCTGGAAATGTTACTGAACGTCAGAACGCTGTAATGCAACGCAACATTTGCTTGTAACCTGATAAGCGCTTAGACAAAATCATTTTACAATCTACAGTCAGGATTAATAAGTTGATTGTAAATTGAAAAGTAAGTATATGAGTGCTATAAAAAGTTAATTACGTTTGCTGTCTTGGAAGAATTCATGAAGGCATTTCCTTCAGACGTCCCCACTAATCACAAAACTACATGTACAGGTGTATACACTGGGACTTGCAAAGTACATGAAGTGTCGTCAGATTTCGAACCTTGGATGACATTGAAGATAGATATAATTCGCTTCTGGCTTCCGTTATGCTACAATGGCTAGATTCGAACCCGACTTAACCAGATTCTAGGTCTTCAGAATTCTTGTTGACTAGCAAACGCTCCTGCAGAACTGTCTGTTGTCACTATACTTGGTGATGTTTTGAAAGCTGGCTTAAACTGCAATACGATCTTATAACTGGCACAACATTTAAGTGGGGCGATGTTTGCTCGACGGAATGTCTTGGAAAAATGCATGAAAAAATTGAAACACATCAATCAGAATTGTTTTTGCGAAGTCGCACCATCAGTCTATCGCTACGGTATACGAAAATGATTGACATCTTTCGATTTGTCTTCTCAAAGCAGAAAGAATGTCAGACTGGGAGCTTTTTGAGGTTAAATTAACCTTAGCAGCATTTCAAGTGACGGGAATGAATTGAAAATTTGAACTAACTAATAATAACAATAATAATATAGTATATGAAATATACTAAAAAATGGAAACAGGTGTTTGTGTTACAATCTCAAACATCTTCTGCACACCAGAAACGCCACGAAAATGGAAGGTATCGTTGTATTCCTGGACTTTTCGACGAAAGAGTAAGATGGTACATGTACGCGTGATTATACGGTGTAAACCATCTGAAAATACTTGCAAAGCTCATGAACAAATGCTTATAACAAGCTCATATTAAAACGCGTGTATTTTAACAAATGTTTTAATCTGTGACATCGCCTTGTGTTATGCACGTGCATTTTGGTAGCGTTCATCGTCCATAAATTTGTGCCCTGTTCGTGTGGCATAGCTCTCGACGACATCCAAATCCACAGTGGGTTATGCAGGTGAGAAACCTCACCACTCAGGAGCGACTTGCAAGTCACCGAGAAGAAAATATTCGCAGTAATTTATTTTAGGTTAATGTTGTTCTTTCGAATTATCCAATGCCATGTACTGTATGCTTTGTCTCCCAATTGTGTCTCACTTCACTCTATGAGACAGATCCTTAAAAATAAATGCACTGTATTGTTCATGTCCTCATCCTGTTTATCCAGATGACAGAAAAATTTACAGTTCAGTAACTCTTGGACCTCTCTAGTACCTCGCTAGACAAGCAACTTTTAGCGAGATAAAGAGACATATTTCCGGTTAGTTATACAAAAACAGGTGCCTTTGGTCATATTTTTCTAGCCGTGAGACAGTTATTGGAGTCTACCCAATTTCGAACGTTCCGAGAACGAGTTTGTTTCACCATAGGAAACGAAACACTCATCTTCGTCACTGTCACGTGATGCTTTGTTACCCACAGCATGTACAGATGCACGAACCACATACATTTACAGTGTAAACCCAACTTGAAGCTCGGACTACGCATCTGAATGTTGAACGTTATGGTGGCAACGACCGTCTCAAGAGTACCCGTGACGACGTTTCTAAAGAAGCAATGGGTTAATGTGAAACAAAAAATACAGATATTTATTTAGTTTACATCTTTATCCGACACTGTGATTTTGTTGCGTGAGCATGGCATCAGCTATGTAAATAACAGCTGACTTGATGAGCGTGAGAGATGCTCCAGAAAGCGTAGAACGGATTGAGTACAATAAAATTAATATAGAAAAATACGCTGCAATGGGTACAATTAAAAGTACTGGTTTTGAAGCACCGATTGCAAAATAAATCGTATTTGATGCAACTAGCAGTGCCATATAAATTATCTTGAAGACAAGTAGTTGTAAATACATATCTCTGGTGGGAATTTTTGATAATAGAAAAACGAACAAGATACAGGTCTTGACATCATTTCGCAAACCTGCATTTTAGATCGGCCATCATTCAACTAACGCATTCGAGTTGTCGCTTTAGTTTGATATTCAATAGTAGGGTTAACTAATCTAGTATAATTTCATATCTCAATGGGAACTTTTTGTGTCCGAAAATATTACAAAATAATGAAGTAAACTAATGCCGTTAATTTGTTCTATTGTACTGCGGCATTTTAATACGTACAAACGGCGAACAAATAATGAATGGCTTAAAGCGAAAAATGCAATAATGTGCGGTCTGAAAGTAGTGATTTTGAGATCATCTTCTCCAAAAAATCGGTTTGAAGCAGAACCCACATTAGAGAATGTAGTCAAAATAGCTCCTTCCTGACAACGAAAGACTACCCTTGTATCTCTAAAACCACCATATCCTGTGGTGTCATACTTCACCCAATTTCTCTCATCCCTAATGTTATTTATTTTACTAAACATCGTTCTGAATGGTTGGACCAACACGTTGCCGCTCGCTGGCTTTATTGTGACCGTACCGCCATGGGCTAATACGTAATAGTGCAATTGCAGCCAACATTCCGTGCACTAATTTGGTTTTGACACGGCCCTAATCGGAGCTGAGACTGCCTTTTAGGTAGAATCTGCGCATCCTTAAAATGTTTACGGAATCAGTTTCGCCGACTGTGTTCCTAATTTGCATGTTGCATTCCACCATCGTATAGGTTGTTATGGTGCAGACTTTTCATTCAAAGAAGATTCCGTTTTAAAAAGTCAAAAAGCTGTCATTTTTCGTTTCTTATGAGAAACACTAAATTAGTGGAAATAAAAAACAGACAGATGGATTTCACTTCATTTGATGCTATACTGGATAATTAGTCTGATAAAGCAGTTGGTTATTACATGTAACTGTATTTTTTGCAAGTACAATTTTCCACGACTTCTTTGCTCTTTGCTCTTATTTGTTGCTTTACGATGGTTTTAGTGAATGCAGTAAAGTGCAGTAACCAAAAACGTGATGCTTGACCAAGTTCAAAGAATTATTTCTAGAAAACACAGATGTTTACCTATAAACCTATAGCATATGTGCTAAAAATTGGAAATTGTTCTTTCATTTCATCCTGCGCTTATTATTGGCAAAACTTACCTCGGTCTCACAATTATTTTGAAACGATGAGCTCAAGAAAGTTTTCCAAAATGCCATTGAGATGTCGTTAGTAAGTGGTCATAAAATGTTAAGTTTGGCATACAGTGCAGCCACTGAAGTATCAGACTTCCTCCAGTCTACCTCCGGTCTGTCTAGGCGTGGCCGTAACCTGAGGCAGACTGGAAAGTGAAGCGTGAATCAACTGTGACAGCTGGCGTGAGTCCAAGCGTGACTGTGCCCGGAACTCATCTCAAAGACAAGTAGATGCGAATGTCCCTTGTTTGAATTTGTGTTCTTAGGAAAACGAAGGACGAGGTTGGATACATTGAACATGACACCACTGGTTTATTAAGATAGCACGTCATGTGTCTATGGATACATGGACATGCGGTTACAGGAACATGTGGTCACTGGGAGGAGTCAAGTGATTGACAGTCACAGTGGCCGTCAGTGGTCGCTATACTAACATAAATATATCCATCAAGATATAATTCTTGACACTCACCGCGCGAAAAATGATACATCAATAAAGTAATCACCCTGTTAGCATACGCGGAAAAATAAACTCGGAGAAAATTTAGTGGTAAAACTGAGTCCCTACATTGATATAAGAACTCATAACCAAACACAATGGATCACCATACTAATGGTTATAGAAATGATTGCAAGATTTGTAGTATAATGTCAATAAAGTAATTGAACCAGTTGGCAAGTCCGCTGTCGGATATGTGTCTCAAACATTTATGCGATTCAAATTCATTCCATCGATTCTCCCGTGTTTGTGATATTTCTGTAGAAATTAAGCAGCATCTGCTCAAGAAATATCTGCGTCATCTCAAGAAACACCTCATATATAGTACATGTAGCTAGCAAAGTATTTATACTGAAGATTATGCATGTGGACGAGCTTGCTCAAATTATAACACTTGTACATAAAAACGTCTTTGAAATGCTACCCATGAATACAGAACAATCCACAACAAAAATTTGCAGGATTCCTATAATGTACATGTACGCATTCTATATTCAAATATTAGATCGGAAAGTATAAAGGTACGGAATTTCTGATGGAAATTAAAAACCAGATTACCGTTCTTGTCTGAAATGGCTCACCTCAAAATTGAATAGACTTATTAATAACACAATTCTGCTAACATAACCAAAACAAAGTGGCAAAAATAAACATCAAACAATTGGTTAAAGACAAAATGTGATCCATTTCCTTTTTGACAAACCCTTAGGAACCCGCATGTTTCGGTAAAGAGTCGATGCCATTAAGTAACTATACAACAGCCATTAAAGAATTATATAAACACTTTTCATGCAGTATTAGACTCGTATGCCGATACTGTGGTTATATCACAATCTAATTATATATGTCAAGTAAATGAATGTTCATCCTACACTATATCTCTTTGTAGCAAAAGGTGTTCATCACGTGACATAGTAGTTATTGCATTTTTATTATAAAGTAATCCTAAATATAACTTTTATTTAAAAATAGTAACTATACCGTAGAAGCTTTCGACCGGCTTTACTAAACACCTCTACCTGTGCCAGCTGAAATATCAGGAGACAAATTTAGCCAATTTTGACGATTTCAAAAATCACTAAAAGTAGTCATCTTATGCAGGTCTAAAACTAGACAAAAATATCGAAATCTTTCAAATTCGCATGAATAACCTAGTCAGCGGTCACACTTGACCAGTAATACAGGTTAAATATTTCGACGTTACTTCCACAACCTAACGTTACTGTTGAAAAATAACTAAAACTAAACTGCCGCCATTGCCGGAAAATAGAATCCATGGAAACCAAAACGAGAAGTTTAAAAAATAAAGGTGTTCTGGAGCCAGTGGGGCCAGTATAATCACACAGATAAAATATAAAGAGAATCTGTCCCGTAGTATTTATCACCCCTGCCTGGTCCATTTGCGAAGATGCTACTGATTTTTTTTGGTATTAGCCTTTGAAATAGGGACTTTAAAACATTAGAGGAGGCTCGCCAAGGTAAACCAAGAGACATACAGGTAACAGCAATTAACGTATTCTTATTGTCAAGACCAGCAGAAAACAAGCAGGGTAGTGTAACAGGAGAGTTCACTTGTGAGTTCGCCATGTGGTGATTAAGCAATAGTCAAGTAACAAGCGCGAGAAGAATGGGGAAGGGCGCAATTTGCAGAGCGATAAACTGCACTAATTCATCCAGGAAAACCAAAGACGTGTCATTTCTTTACGTTTCCTAAGGATCCAGGAAGCTAATTATTATTTCCTATTCTATAATATGATGCACTGTATTTTATTTTAAGTGTTCTGTTCACGCTTAGAAGGAAATTCGATCGCAATCGCGATGCCAAAGCCGTCTGCAGTATGCTCTACTGCACGGGCTGCACTCTGTCTTCCGCAGATAAGTTTTCTTAATATACGTATGCTCAAGTTATATGTAAGGGAGCATCAGAATCGAATACGGTGTTGTGTTACACCTACTGCCGTCAAACCAATCGTTTGCACTGGTAACAGCCTGGCGTATTCAACAGGGAACACATTCTAAATCAACTTGGAAAACACCTAGTGTGGTACTGGGGCATGATGGATGCCAGTAATTAAAAGCAGAAAGTCCTTGGGGTCATGCACAAAACAAGGGACAGATATAATCACAGCTTCAGCATATTGTCAATGGCCAGGGGAACAAAATTTGAGGCGATGGCAGGAAGGGGTCATCACAAGCTAAATAAGTGTTGCTTATTCGCTGAGTGAGGCGCTACTTTTTCGCCCGATAACAATTACGGCGAATGGCAAACGGAGGAGTGAACTCTCCTAATCTTCGTACACTCCTTGTTGAAAGTATGACCAATTCAAGGAATCAAAGGCTGCTACTATTTTATACGTGAAGATTTCCCTAGAGTATGGTAATGAGCAGTGGCGGATCTAATATCTTATAAGGGAGGCAACATGTTGTGTCGGGTAAACGCGGAAGTACGGGTCCGCGAAGTTTCCCCAAAGACTCTTTAACTTCAAGTAAAAACAGATGGATTAAAAAACCGACAACGAGTAACCCAAGTCTCGGTTGAACATTTACAGTCGGGTGTGAGCGCCCTCTCACATACACACACAAACTAAATCTTGTTTCAGCGTCATGTTAACTACCGGGGTTAATTGCTAAACCCGACATTTCCTCACGCTCTTGCTGCGTTGTTTTTTCGGCAGCCAAGGGGGAATGGCCCCGCTCCTAAATCCGCCTATGATGAGAAGAGAGCATCCTGCAGCAATTCTCACGTGTTCAAGGAGAAGCTACATGTGCACTTCGTTGGATTTTTTCAGGCTAGGCACTAGATGAATTACCATCGTTCTTACCGGAGTAGGAACTGTCGCAACGGGGAAATAATCTTTTACCAGGAAAAACTACATGTTATTTAATTGCTGTTGTCGTGTTTATTTTCTGTTTTTATCTTTTTGCTTTTCTCCGTCTGAATGGAAAAGTGGTAGTGATTTTCATTCATGTGTGGATTTGGAAAAGTTGGTTAGAATCGTCCAGTGCCAACCTTCGGTTGAACTTCTGCTGTAATAGTCAAGGTAAAACCAAAGTGGACACCATTAATAATATCAGTTCCAGTGGACTGTGGTTTAAATGCAAATACAGGCTATAGGTTTTTCCAATGCTTGTCAACCGAAGGATTTTTATTGTCTCATTTGTGTGGTGTGGTGTGGGTGTAATTGTCTTGATCAGCTGTACGATCGTGGCGGAATTGTAGGGGATTGCAATGTCGACGTGTTTCATTTATGTTAAAAGAAAACTGTTTTAGTGTTCTGTCAGCATGATACACATTTCGCACAGTATAACTGTTTAGATTTTCTCGTATTGTGCTGTTTAACAAAGTCGCAACGGATACTGGCATTTTCTAGGTATGTGTATTTATTCTATTGATTATAACAAATTAATCATTCAAAAACTCAAACTTTGAAATTTTTAGGGTAATTATTGCCAGACTTTGATAATGACTTTGGCGCCTTCGCCGCGCTTTGGATTTTCCTAGGTCACATAACATTTCACCTGATGATCCGGCCGGTATCCAGGGTTTGATGGGGAATATCCGGTTCTAGACTGATGACTGGCAATATAAGTAAAATACACCTTGGCAACATAACTATCCCACTTGGATTTATGATCCTTGAGTATTATACCTAACATGTTCTAAACCCTTGATTTCCTAAGTCTACTGGCGATAAGTAGCCCCCCCCCCTTTCTAATTACTACCTGAGAAGACAGCATTGCGAGGAGGTGCAGAGTGCCCTTCACCTAAACATCCAACATAAAACGGAGTGTCTGGCAATGTTGGGGAACTGCTTAGGAATACCTAGGCTTGACTTCAGGCGTGCACCCCCCTCCGGTAGCAAAGCTATCCACTTCGCACGGTCACTGGCACTAAGAATATTTACACTGTACAGGTTTGAACAGTTTCCAGGACAGCCTAATTTCGAAAAGAGTTATCCGTTTCAGCCGTCGTTAATGATAATCATAAAGCCACAACAATAAACAATCTTGCAACAACAAACATTAACCGCAACCACCCATATCAGTTAATGTCCTCAAAACACTGACATTTATTGGTGTATCATGTGTGGTGACATATTGGATCTGAAGCAAAATACATGTAGGCCTTCGCGAAAACTTGTCACCCAATGTGTACAGGTTACATTCTGGTATGTTTTTATTTTCAACAGTCACGCTGGGTCACAAATTTCAGAGATTTTGCACATTAATACTTGGCGAGGCGGCTTCTCTCATACGTTTGCTTATCATGCTAGCCTCCAAGCCAGCACAGGATACCCCTTTTTTACCTGATGACCGGTCAGGTTTGATTGGGGGATGAGCAAATGAACATTAAACTTAGGTCCAGTAGTTCTTAGGACGACATGACACAGTGTGTTCAGAATATGAACAAGACTTTGCTATACTGCTTTGACCCAATGAATACACGTATTAAGGAATATCACATGAATCAAACAAAACAGTATTCTCCTCCGGTGATTACTGACGTGTTACATAATACATGGTGGATATTTTGTTATGGTTAAGAGTCTTGTTGATACTAACAAATTTGACGACCATAGGGAAACCTGAACTGTATGAGGTAGTCAGTCAACCCGACCTGAACATACCTGTATACATTGTGAAACTGTTAAATGGTATTTCTCGTAAAGCGCACATTCTTTTCAGGAACTTATAGTTGGTGGGCCAGATCTCATAGCGTTCATCCTTGTGAGTACTTTGGGGGGCAACCTAGTTTTTTCTATGTGGCTAGATAATATACATATAAATCAAATTCCAAAAAGTTCCCACGTCTACACTTGCACATTTTTTTAAAACGTGTTTTTGTTGAACAAAGTATGATGCACATTCCTGCAATTTGGTGGCGCTTTTCTATTGAATTGACCAATCAGAGAGCCAGATTGTATTGTCGTGCTTAGTTACTTCAATATGTCTGCTCCCATGGAGTGTGATGCTTGTATAATTCAAGGTTTATCAAACAGCACAAAATTGTGATGTCAGAGCCTAAAGAAGCTTAGGAAAGCTTCTTGACTAAAGCTGATGGACTGTGGAACTCTGAAGATCAGTAGCTCAAAAAGAAGAAGAAGTGTCACAAACGTTTGTGCAGAAAACAGCTGCATGTCCTGGTGTAGCCTACATAGTATACTGCTGATTGCTGTAGACTAGAAGACCATGTGTCAGACCAAAAAATTGAAAGGACAGAACGGCATAGCAACGTTTCAAGGCACCAACAGTAGTACTAAAACTGAAGTTGCTGAAAGTAATACAGATGTTATCCAAGATTTCCCAAGAAAATCAATTATACTTCTAAAATCTGAAACACCCAATTAACCTGAACAAGATAGGAACATTCTGAAACATGAGTGCATCATTCGTTAGCAGGAAAATTATATTATGGACCATATTTCAAGAAAGAGAAAGAAGTATAGCTTTCAAAAACAGGTACGTGTTTTTGAAAAGTACATCTTGGTGTTTTCCATGTGTGTTTCAGTTTCATCACCAGTTGTTTTTTTTAACTTTTTCAGCCCCTTGGCTGCCTAGGCCTTAGACAATACCGCTGACCCGCTAGAGATGATGATAATACCATAGGTACTCCATATGCCGGATGCTTTTCGGCAAATTATGTTCCTATAAGTTAAGAACTACCTCGTAGAGAGATGCCTCTGAGGAGGTTGTTAATGTTTTCATTTGTTCCCAGTTTAAAAAGATATTCCTGCAATCATGTTTTTCGAACACTCCATTGTTCAGTTGCCACATCGACACTGCATCCGCTAAGGGATAATCCTATGGCGTTATACTGTGGGTATGATTTTAAAGCGCTTTAAGTCAAGAATTTTTCAGAAGGTTAAATGGAGTAGATGGTTGCAAACAACATGCCCAAGTGGCCGTCATCCCCTGCCGTACTCCTGGGATAGGGAGAACCTCTTCTCAATGTTTTGTAAACATTAATTACTTAGGTAGATGCAATGATAATTAAATTAAAGTGCCTAAGTGGCCATCGTCGGCGTCGAAATTTGAGGACGATGGAAGCCACTGTCCATTTTATCAAACGTTAATTACTTTAAGTGTAAATCGATTGACTATGGTTTGAGCATCTGATTTAAAAAATCAAATTTCAATCACTGCACTGTTATATCAGCTGATTTATTTTCAGTTGCATCAACAAGTCTAATTATTAGATAACATGTTAGGCTACAGATCAGACGGCATGTAAATTTGTTAGGCTGGTGGTTCATCAGTTCCTGATAAGTCCGTCTGAAAAAGTTGCATACCAACTCACTCATAGTTGAATGTTAAATTAGTGTTAACAGTTCGGGTTTTTTTCAGTTGGACTTGTATTGCAAGCAACAGCTCAGTCCAGAGCCCTGAATATGCAAATGAAATTCAAAGATAAAGACCTTGTGTCTTAGAAGCCAAGTACAACAGATCATCATGCTATCAAAATAGAAAGACAACGATTGTGACGAGTGACGAATTCACAGTTTTCAGAGATGTTTTTCTACAGTTCTGTTTGGAGTTCATTGAATCAAAGCTTCTAACACAAGGAGATGTCATTTGCCTTTCAAAACCAAAGCAAGACTTTGAAGCTGTTCTTCAGAAAGCTGGTGTGCATGAAATTATTTGGACAGGCAATCTTAAGAAATATTGTTGAAGCTACTCACTGTTGTAGTTTGTGCCCGACTAAGAGATACGAAAGTGAATTGAGGCTAGTGGTCAATAATTCACTTGCTGACTCTAATTAACGCAGCCCATTATAACATATTTTAAATCAAACGTTTGCCCAAATCCTGCCCGCCTCCAAACAAGGACTTATTGTTTGACCCTTCATTGCCTGTGGGCCAATCACCAGTGTGCGGTGCTGTACCCTCTCTAATCGACCATAGTTGGCTCCTTGGCAGTGGAGCTTTGCAGTTACAATGTATGGCAGCCGCAATGATCGCATCTCCATTGACAGTACTAAATGATGAACGCTGCAAGTGCAAAAAGAACATATGTGCTGGGAAACTCAGTTTGTGCTGCAATGCTGGGTCAAACTGTACAGAAATGTGCAGCTGTGACAACTGTAGTAACATCAGCAACACTGACTGCATAACATTGGATATTTCTTTGACAAGTCAACCCTAAATATACATCCAACCCCGTTATTTCGTTTTTTTTGTATTAAAAAGTTTATTTTATTTGTTGTTTAAGTCATAGAAAGTACATGCTTTGGTCACTGTCAAGTATTTGTCTCATACTGCTTGATAAACGTTGTCAGAATAATCTATTATTGCCATACAGTCTGTGTGCACATTCACATAGATCACTCAAATATATTGTTTTTGTACTCTAACGTATTTCTGGTGTATTGTGCAAACAAGCTGTATTTTACACCATTAGTCAATGGTTCAGTCATTTAGGCACAAATTTTGCCCAGTCTCAAGTGTTTTATGTTATTTTTGTTGCCAGGCAATGCCAGGATAACTTCCTAGTAACATTCAGACTTAGTTTGCATTTTTTGCCACTAGGTGTCTCTTTACATTTTTAAATGTCACTGTTTACAATTAATCTACAATAGTAAAACATGTAATGTGAGTGTAATATTGTTCAATACATTGGCACTACTGGAACCATATTACTTGTTTTACAAAAAGTCTCCAAAACTGTTGCTTTTACAAATGTAAGTTTACTAAGCTCTTTAGTGACTAGGTAACTTCAAACTCAAATTTCGCAAAAATGTGCAACTTTATATGTGGGAACTTTTTAGATTTTGAAAACACTGATGAATTAAAAAACACCAAAATAAAATTGCCCCCTAAAGCACTCACAAAAACCATTTTCTAGAGGCCCTACAAATTATGGCCCACCGACTATTACTCAAGCCCATTACAGCTTGCGTAAACGCTGTGATGATTGAGGTGTTTGTGTAGTGTTGCTGTGGAATGATAGATGCATTGTGACAACGCTCATAGTCACCGTGTGTAGTGAAGGTTACTTGTTCTTTGACCTAGGGTTCTAACACAAGTTAAGTACATGTACATGTATTCATGTTGTGGTAGAAGTATGCCCATAAACTACATTGTTGAGGTATTGCAAAGTGATCTTTGTACCCGTTGATTGTCTCATTTGTTGGATTGTTTCTGTATGAACCATGGTAATATTATTATTTTTACTGTCAGTTATCTGTTGTTATTAGTTATATTCGGTCAAAAGTTAGTGTACTTTACTTTGTAACCGCGGGACGCCATTTTCTTTAGGGGGAAGTGTGTAGCGCGTGTGAGCAAGGAGTATACTAGTATAGGAGAGTTCACTCCGCCATTTTGCCATTCGCCGCAATGGTTACCAGTCGAAACCCTAGCGCTCCAAGCGGTGATTAATCAACACTTACTTAGGAGCTCGGTCCGAGCTATGTAAACACTGATAAATTCATACTTTAATGACATTCAACATTTAATAAAATTACTGTGTGATTGAAAATGGTTAGAATACATAAACTAATATCCACTTATAATCGAATGAGAACGAAAATGTTTATTTTGATCATTATTAAAGTGTATTAATTTTGTTTTCATTCTCTTGAAGCTCCCTTCAAAATACATCACGGTTTTTTTTTTCATGTTTAAGTTCTTAACAAGGCAATTATCGTTCCTTATAAGAGTTCATACCTCCTATGACTTCATAATGGGAATTATTGTTGCTGTGAGTGCCAGGTGCCATCTAAGGGGGTACCAGGCAAAAACCAGGTGGGCGCCAAGTGGGTGTTGACTCCCTCCCAGGGGGTTACATGGGAGGAGTGCTAAACAGGTAAAAAACAATGGGTTATGCCACATGTATATTGAGCCCCTCTCACCGTCACAAATTTCGGTTGCTCCCCTGAACATTGACAAACATGTTGCTCCCATCTCCACCCCACAATTTCACATGTGTTCCCTATTCAATGCAACAGGATGCTTTCAATGCCAACAATTGTTTTGTGCAGTGGGTGTTACACAAGTGAGAAGAAGAAAGCAAAGCAATTCATAACTACCACAAAATCGTAATATAATTTTAGAACAGTCCATTATTTCTTAGACATGCCAGTATAGCGTAAACTCGATCCCACTCTCCCACTATAATCACCAACAGTTACAAGTCAGTAAGTCAGTTGCTAATCTGCAGAATAGCTCACAACTTACAAAACGAAGTACATGTATCATTGAGTATATCATCACTCATAACTAGTCGAAGTTCAAAATGTCATGAAAAAAATTAAGAGGTACAGAAGAGCAAATTGAGTATTTACCACCCACACAACTTCATACAAAACTGAATAAAAAGACTTGGATGATAAAACCAAAATTTATTTTTTTATACCCACTGTTTGTATTATGAATAGCCGTAAATATTTCAGCTAAGTTAAAGTCAGACCAAAAGATCATATCTGATACCTAGCCACCACTGGGGCTTAAATTAATCACAATCTAAACAAACGTACAGAATAGGCAACACATATACACCAATACAACAACGAAATCTGACCAACCTTGTCACTCTCTATTAATTTACTAGTAAACAACAGCACTTTTCGCAAAGAAATGCGTTAGAATAAAGCTGAAAACTAATTTACTTACAGAGGTGTTTGTCATCGAGAAGCAAAATGGTACGGATAGATTGGGTTTAACAAAATTTCTGCCCACCATTCAGACCCTGAAAGACCCATCAGATTCACTTTGGATCTCTCCAAATGACATGCCAACCATTCAAAAAATACGAAAACCAGATTTTGACTAATTGTCCTTTCTACACGTGATGTTCCACTACTTGCTTTGTGAGACGATAATCAGAAATACAAAAAAGCCTATTCCAGAGCTGTAATATAAATTCCGGAGAACTTTTTGACATCTTCAATTTTGGTGGATTCGGGACATTAAATATTGCTCAGGCACTGCATTCAATACCAGCTTGTTCTTCATTCAAGAACATGGACTCCTCGAAGTGACAAGAGCATAACTTGCAGTTCTTGGACAAGTAGGCTGCATTTCTATTAATAAGGTCGCCTCCTAGTGCTTGCACCTGAACAGAAATGAGAGAATCAGGAACAAACGTCATACTCACTAGGTTCACAGAAGACTGGTAGCCTACACTAAAGATCACTACGCTACAGTGATCGTGATAGAGACAAAAGTGTTCTGCTGTCAACTGAAAAATAAGGGCTCAAATGTCGATGCACGGTTATTTAACGGCCGCGCCCCTGCATCATTGGCACATAGAATTAAGTTTTTAATTACGCAATGTTTAACTTGATTGATCCAACTGGCACATTAAAATTATGTCGATTTTTTCACATTTTCACCGAGACTCACATATTCTCTGACTTGACTCATGGCAGACTTGTGGCCCTGTGGCTGTGCTTGTACCATGGCCGTGTCACCAGTCATATTACCCGTGACCTTGGGTAGATTTTCCTAAATGTTATCTCTGCAATCGTTTGGGTGACATTTTGATTTGGAATACATTGACTGCAAGTATCCAAAAACCTGGCGATCACATCCTACGTTAATCATAGTCCTTCCGCCGGCTGTGCAGTAAGCCTAGCCTACACTGCAGACAACAGTGGCAACGGGACTGCGATCGACTTTTCTAACAAACGTGAACAGAAAAAAAATGAAAGACAATCAGGGCTCGACATTAACGATAGTCCGACTGCCAGGGACAACCAATTTGTCGGTCCGGACAAGATCACGGCCGAGCAGCTTGTCCGACAGGACAAGTCAATGAATAGTTCTGCTAACGTTCGTCGCACGAAAATAAGATTCCAAAACGTGCGCAACTTGAGTGCCTTTCTGTGACAATCAATCAGGTTTAGCGGAAGCAGGACCTTGCCTTACCATGCCGGTAAAATACCCGAATTCCCATGTCCTTTACTGAAGATGACAGAATTGTTTCCTGTGGCTCACGCGCGGAACGCATGTTAGCAGGAACTGATCACTGAGACAGCGCTTGTCGAATGTAATCCATTTGCTGTAGAGGAACAACCAAAGCCGTACTTGACAGGGACATCATGTCCGTGGCCAATCTTTCTGTGATTCCCCGTGACAGTACACGAAGCATAACCACCATGAGCACCGAAATAAAAAACATGGTCCATTGTGACAAGCCAACTTGTGTCGCTGTTCCCGTCTTGGTTAAACTCATGTTTCAATGACTTTCTCTCCTGACACCAAAATGGAAGCGCCCAACCAAAGGCAAGAGCCCAAAAAATCAACTTGTCATTATTGCAAGTCGAACATTTTCTCCATGTTGTGCGTGGTCAAAAACGTATTTTTGAAGTTTTGATTTGCCTGATGACTTTTTACAAGATGTGTTTTGCTTCGTTATTTCGGCAGCCGACCGAGTACCCTTGTTGCCTAATAGTAGTATCGTCCGATTGTTGAGCACGCGCTTTGAACAACAGCGGTGTTGACTTTGAACTCAAGAAGAAATATACCATGTATATGAAAAGTTATATTGTTCAAAGTATTCAATAAGAAGACCTGTCAGTCATTAGCACGTGCTTGGTTGCCTACGTAACTAGCAAATCTTTACACCATCAAGTGTTCCCTTAAAAATATACCGCAAACTAGCGGAGTCTTGCTTGATCTGTCTTTTCTCTCAAGAAACTTGCCCATCTGAACAGACGCCTACCTGTAGGAATATCTTAGTTCTCAGAGATGTCCAGCAGCGACTAGGCACGTAAAGACCCAATCACGTTCAGGATCACGACGCCACAGTACCATGTGCGCAGGCCGTCGAAGTCCGTTACTTCAATCCCCCGACCTATATTGTGACTGATATGTTTGAAGTCCGACGTCAGTGTATCTCCGTTCGGGTGAGATCGGTCCACATTGCAGTAAGCAACAATTCCCGCCTTCCTAAATTTCGACTTTAACCGCCCATGCTCGGCTTACCGCTCCGCCCCGTTTGTTAGATTTCCCAGTTAAGCACCCAGGGCGGTAACGCGGACGAGTACGGTAGTTAGTTTCCGCATGGTTTCAAGGAGTTCTGATCTTGTAACTGGTAACCAAACCAAAGGGCGTGAAATCACGAAGCAACAGTATGAAACCAATAAGCAGAAACAGGAATTCCTTCCGAAATGGAAGAACGATTTTGACTGGTTACCGTAAAGTTTGACAGCGACAGAAGTAGAATGTGTTGTGTACCGAGTGAAAAATACGCCGACGCAAACAGTTCAACTGTTGCGCCTGGGTCAGATGTGTTCAGGATCGAATCTTTGAAAAGTCATGAACAGTCGACGGCTCACTCAGTTGCTTATAAAAATACATTATATGACTGAATCGAAAAGCCAGGGTAAACTTGTAGCGTGTTCACTGGTGAAATACAAATAGCCACTTTAATAAACGTTTGCAAAATTTAAATGTCGTGTAGTATATGTTCTTACACATGTTTATTGAACTTGTGCTAACATGTGCGACATTCACATATGTTTGAAAAGTATCAATTGAGTTTAATTTTCTTTGGATAAGTGTCTTATAGGTCAGGAGAAGTCATTTTTATTGCTATTTGTCCGACTGGACAAGTTAAAATACAAGTTAATGTCGAGCCTTGACAATTTATCATATTATTGAATAACAGACAATCCTTACACTGTATCTTTATGGATCCTTTGGAAACCTAAAAATGACAAGTATGATGTTTTCGTGGATGAAATCATGCAATTTGTGGCACTGCAAAATGTTTCCTTCCCCATTGGTTAGGCGCTTCCTGGTTGACAATTGCTTGTTCACCACTTGGAGGCGCTAGTAGTAGCGGAAACAGCGAACTCCCAAATTAACTCTGCTATTTTGCTACACTCCTTGGTGTGACTCACTACTCATATTCTGATGTCATTTGTGACGCCTACTCGAAGCTATTTGTTGACTTGTCAAAGTATGCAATTGTCCATGTAGGTTCTTTTGTAACCTTGTGGGTTAAGTCCGTCTTGTATTGAAGTTCGTGAAGTGTGGCTCTACTGATGGGATAAGAAAAATTTATGATTTAACGGCTCGACATCTGGGCGAGTCAATATGCGAATGAGTGCGAAAGGGTGGAGTAAGAGGCAAACTCCTGGTATATGCCGCAAACGCAACACCATGTACAAACATTATGTTGAGACAGCAAATATTTCATTTCGAAAGAAGGCAGTAATTGTTATTACTTTAAGGCATTGTTTATTAGGTTAAATACGATACATGTTTACTGCGCTATCATTTGCAAAGAAACGTGGCAGTACACCTGAAACATTAAACTCCCCATTGAACCAAAGAATGTAAATGATCAAAACTATGTGTAATCCCCAG
Source organism: Phoronis australis (assembly GCA_002633005.1). Classification (NCBI taxonomy): domain Eukaryota; kingdom Metazoa; phylum Phoronida; family Phoronidae; genus Phoronis; species Phoronis australis. Next base: position 6,414 of record NMRA01001356.1, on the reverse strand, counting down.
TATCTGTTTTCGCCGTCTGTGTCAATTCACACTGTCCCAGGGATGATCTGAATGAAGTCGAGAGCAATGTCAGATTTAACACGTCTACCTCGTTTGACTTCGAACACCACCTGCAAATAGTGTAGGTCTATATTAAAACACAAAAAGCAATGTAATGTAAAGCTGTAGGTCAGTTATATCACCCGGTCCACTTACAATGGATGTAAAGCAGGCCTCAAAATTTTTATACCGGGTTTTCGTAAAACACAGATAAATGTATATATTTCGTGAGATAAAGCTGATTGTGGCTCCTCGTCAGGGGGGAGGGGTTATAATGCCGCACGTGCAATCTCAACTAATATCAGTTCACTGTTACTTCAAAGCCGCAAATCAACTGTGATCTGATTAAGGAGCAATTAGAAAGCAATCAGAAGTAAGTGTTTTGAATCATGTTTTTTGACTTTCACTTAAAAGAGATTGAAAACATGCTGGTGAAAAACATGATTTCATTCAAGTACCCAATACTCACCTAAATGTACATGAACACATTTAACCTGCTCAATACAATTCCACCGTGCAATGTACTCCTCTTGCAGACCATTGTCACAAGAGATAGTGCATTGGAAATATTTTTAACTTAATAAGTCTGTTCACCAGGCAACCTGTGACTGCACCACTTGACCCAGTGAATATAAGTCTGGGTTCGGGTCTCGTTTGTGACAGAGATATTTTTCCAGAAATATATTCATCCAGTCAGGGAGGGAGCCACAGGTGGCGTGCTGACCAGTCCTCAATATCCTTGCGACGTACTAGTTCAAGCCGGCCTAAGAACCACATTCTGTAAGCAAAGCCATCGTATCAAATAGGGACACCCGGCACTCATTCTTTTTTAGCGCTGTCTCTAAGTTTTTGATGGAGTCGTAACGCGCGCATACACGTAATTAGGGAGTTCCCGACAGCGGTATAACTCGCCAAGGTTTGCTATGAGTTGCACATAAAATAGAACTCCTCCACAACGTGTACTTGGATACGTAAAACTTGAGCAAGACCCAAATTTCATGAAGTTGTGACAACGAAGGGTCGATGATATGTGCTACGGATCTTCGTAAAATTAGTTAAAAGGATATGCAAAATCTAGGGCACAACTCAGGAAAATACGATTGAACCAACAATGGCGAAAGCATGCGCAATAATTGTACTTCATTAGCGAACAGCTGTCTTAGTTTTAACCCAACACGGGTGGAACGCTTCAAAGTTCAAGGAAATACTCTAAGTCTGCGAAATGTTGGCGCACTTTTTAACACTGGGTTGTAAACGTTGGGAAAATGAAGCCGCCATTAAGGGAATCTTACGAATGCGTGGAAATCAAGAACGGGGCGCATAAAAGAATTGCAAAATTTCGACACTTTTCTCGTTGGCACTTCGTATGCATTGTTTTGTCTGCACATTCAAAAACTGGGTCAGGCAGAGCAATCTTCCATAAATCCATTTCATTTTCTGAAAAAGGTTCAGTAATCTTGCACAGGAACAGAGAAAAATCATGCGCTACAAATCATAGGCCCGGGATCACAAGAGTCACAATTTTAGAATTTATTCGACAACGTCGTCACTTTTCACGCATCTGCAGTCCACAATTTAATATCCAAACGCCCTCTCAATACAAGGGAACTTCGCTCCTGACATGAGGGTTTGTTTGTCTTCTCTTTGTTGATATCCAATAAGTTCATTTGCGTCCCTAGCCGTGACATATAGCTGGGCAGATAGTAGAAAATTATGCATTTGATGATGCAAGCACCAAAATTGGTATGGTAACTTCCTAAGGTATACTCAACAGATCTGCTCGACTAGCCACCTAAAAATCCAAAATGGCGGCCATTTGGTGCTTGCCGATAATGCTTTTCCTAATAAATTTTTCTCTGCCCAACCGATTTTCATGAAGTTGTTGTCAACTTGTACGTTTTTGGATATGCTGAATTCATTTTTATTATTTCCACAAGTATTTTAACACTATGTGAGCAACTACTAAAATGGCAGCCAACTCAAAAAAGACAACTTACTGCGTGTGTGTTCCCATGACGGCAACATCTCGTTGCTCCCAACTTGTTCGATTTCATAGCCCAACAACAAGTTGGGAAGTTTACCCCGTAGCCAATTACTTACACGGCTGGTTTCAGGCTTCAGGCTCAGCTTCCTGTAGACATCAAATACAATGTCCACCCGTTCGTGTTTGGCAGGATAGCACTACAATTTTGGCAGAAAATTTTCTTTGGCATAGTCATCAGATGACATTGAGCTCCGCGGAGCTATGGCATTAATCAGAGCTGAGCCGTCAGTGATGATGGTATCTCCTTCTGGTTCGCTTTCAGGTAGAGTGACTCAGGATTCAAGAATGTCCGTCAGCTGTGACTTTTGGGATGCATGGTGCTTGTCATTGTCACTGAGTGAAAAGGGTGCTTCCTGGATCTCATGAGCGAGGTACTGCAAATCACACTGTCTTACCTGGAAGGAGTTGAATAGTCTGGAGAACAGATGACAATCTTCTTTTATGACCCTTTCCTTGGAACTACAGGCAACCTTCTCATGTTTGAAGAAGGCAACATTGTTCTTCTTTATGGGGCGGTAGAATGCACTTGTATTTTCACTCTCCAAGCCTTCTATAAATAAATTTAATTTTTGTTTTCCTCTCTCATGATGTGTTGCAACGAGTTCAGCTAGCGCTGGATCTGCAACGGGCTTCGTGTCTAGAACCAGTAGGTCTGCTATTTCTTCTTGAAAAGGACTCTTTGCAGCGCCTGGACTTTCTAAAAGAAAGCCCTCTGGGTACTTACATTCCACTCTTGGTCTTTAGTGGTGACAGCCGTGTCCTTAACCCATGATGTGGTTTCATAGCCAGCAACTCACTTCTGGTCCAGCTACCATCCATGTCCTCAGTGCTGCATGATCCTCAGTTAGCCCAACAGCTCCACCATCACTTTTGATGACTGCATTGTTTTGTTCGGGAGCTTGATCTATCGCCATTGCCGAAAACTCACGTTTTTTGTGAATGACGAAGTTCCCCTTGTGAAACTCCCTGGCAAGATCTGGTTGTTGGTGATCAAGAGACATCATATCCCGCTAATGCATTGGGAGCCATCTGGCATAGTTCGTATTGTTGTTCGTGAAGAAGTATGGAACCAGTTCTGTCAGGGATTCTCGGTAGAGTTCAATGTCTCCTTCCCTAATTAAACGACTCTCAAGCCAGTCTTCAAACGCTATAGGAGAATTGTCTGAAACCTCACACTCGAAGCAGTAGTCACGGTGAGCTTCCTTCATCAATTTGTTCAAGCTGCATGCTGTAATCTGGTGGGCAAGTCTTATCGTAGTGACACTTGACATTGTCTGGAATGAATCTGCTGTACCCCATGACTTAACACCTGTATCAGCAATAGCACTAGTCCAGCCACTGTCTTCTAGGAGGGTCCCTAATGATCCCAGTGCAGCCATCTCAATGTGGAGTCCCTCGAAAATGATGACGAACTTGTCCTCCCCAAACTCCTCTGGCCACTGGCACTGGATATGCTTAGCAAAAGCAAATAGTGGCTGGTCAACAGCTATAATTGGGGTTTGTCCTGGGTTAAGGAAAGCCAAGCTTTGAATCTTATGCATGCAGTGCTTGATGGTGGCAAACGAGTGGGCCTGGTGACGAATCATAGGAATTATTGAGGTAATGCTCACTTCGAATGGCTGTCTCCTGTTCTGGGCACATTTACCCCGTCTCCAATGGTCTCGGTTAGTGATATCTTTTCCAACCACGTGTAATATTTCTTCATATGTGACTTGATTAAATCGGGTGTTGGGTAAATATAACTTGTTATTGTAGGAGGATTGGGATTTTTTGTGATGTGAGCTGTTGAACGTTTGTGAAATCCTCAGGAAGCTCTTGGACTTTCTTGACCTTGACATCTGGATTGAGTTTCAGTGCTTCACGTTTTTCACCAGGTTATTCAGAACTTGGGTGCTGAAAGATGGCCATAGTGGTACCATGGAAGGATGATTGAGCTGTAGTTGTAGTCCGGTTGTAGTCAATGTTGTCCCCCGCTGTAGTCGTGAACACACGCTTTTTCAGGACTGGTGGGCAGACGACTCCATCTTTAACGTACTGTCAAACAACAGTCTCTCTAAGCTGGGCTGAGATTTCAAGGACTCTTTCGTGCGAAATGCTGACTCCGTTCCCATGGATTCAAGTGCGACTGCTTAACTGATGAGGTAGATTAAGCAGCATTTGGGACCCTAACAAGGTACATCTAATAACGATTATTCTTCAGCTGAGATTGAACCCCGTGCTGAGTTTCACAGCAGTAATTGTCACGGGTGTGCCTTAATAGTGCCAGGCAATTACTCACCAGACATTGTCTTCAAGTCATGACCCGTCATCTCCATGTTCAGTATGTTTATCTTTTGTGTGTTACTCTCACCTAGAGTAGTTTTGCCCGCGAGCCAGCGCGGTGTCCCGGGGTGTGGCCGTTGCTACACACCAACAACTTCTTGGAGCCATAAGTGAGAGTTGGCATAGCGGTGAGGACCAGTGCCAGACGTCCATCCAGGGTATGTGGCTGACTGCTGAAACAAAGGTACTACCTCTACCACTACACCCGTAAACCCCATGCATAATAAATTATTCAGCTATTGATACAAGACAAATGTAGCATGACCAAAGCATTCGACCAGACAAAAGTCATATAAATTGACCGAATTAAAGCACATAATTGCCTATATTCTGACAATATATGTAACTGAGAGTGTTCACACTGTCCAAAATGAATTAAAAGTACCCAAAATTATAATATTTGACACCACGATCGCTAAAATCGGCTGGGTAGATACTGATTTACAAGGAAAACCTTTATCGCGAACACTTGATGGCGACCACTTTGAAAAATGACCGCCATCTTGTATATTACGCTGGCTAGTCAGATACCTATATTGAGTATGCTATTATGAGTCATCATGGAAAATTTGGTGCTTGTATCATCATCTGCACGAATTGTGGTGCATATTTGCACATATCTGCCCAGCTAATAAACGTAGTCGCTTTTATACGCGCAGGTTGTAATTATGTTATAAGCGCCCTTCTAAAGAATTTTGCACGATTCTTCTTCTTGTTTTCATTCAATTCCCTGCAAACTGGACACACTGTGAACCTGAAACACTTAAGTTGCAGTATTTTTGGATAAGTTCTGCAGCTTAAATTAATGCCAAATCTAGAAACTGTCTTAGAGCGGTCTCCGTGGAGTATTTTCGGAAGTCAAACTGTATTGAGATTTCCCCCCGACTTATTTTTTCTTTACAGTAATTTAGTGGATTGTTCTAAAATCCCCTCTACCCACACACCTACAGTGCTGATCGAATCCAATGTCCTATCGAACGAACTTCAGCCTCAGTCAGGCCTCGGGTGACCTTCAACCGGNCCCCAACTCAAAATCCCAGATACGTCCCTGGGACAATGCCGGAGACAAAGCCATCAAGAGCTGAGTAACCGTGAACCAGGAGAGTAAGAATGGACTAATACCAGTACACTGGCCGGTAGCGAGGAAATGGCTCAAGTAGCTATAGCTGAGATCTAACAGTGTGAAGATACGAAATTCCCGATGAATTAAAGCTAGTTGCAGGTCAGCTCAGCTGTGATTCACTGGACACCGGCAGCTCGTACCGGCCGTCTGCGCTCGCTCTAAGATTCGTTTTATTGTGATCCAGTCTCGGGAAAACTTTATCTTATTATCGTCTTTCTTTGAAGGAGGTTTTTTTGAAAAGGTGAGGTCCAGAAGTCCCTGGTATAGTGTTTTTGGGCTGTATAAAAATGCCTACTTGAAACACGACCGGTAGTCCAGTTTCTGGTGGCTGGGGAAAAGGATAGTGTGTCCTAAAATGTACTATATTAACTATTTGTCAGTATTTCATTCATAAATGATCTGGAGACCAGATTATTCCTAGATAATCTAAATTTCAATGCTTCTTGTATAATTATAATTGTAAAGTACATAATGTACATGTACAAACCCCGTTAAACTGCCATTTGGGAAACCCTCAATAGATTAGATCAACCGTGAATTTATATTATTTAGATACAGTGCTGATCGAATCCAATGTCCTATCGAACGAACTTCAGCCTCAGTCAGGCCTCGGGTGACCTTCAACCGGAGTGAGGTCAGGCTTCGCCCGGACGCGTTCTGAACTCGGTTGGGTTGTGACTCACCCTAAGACTGGCCTAGGTTGGACTCGGTTGGACTGCGGTTATTGGGTCATTAAATGTCCGGGGGGTTACCCCTGCATATGCTACCACTGACCGCTGAACCTGCACTCATGCCTTGATTTCCTCGCAAGTTTTTGTCAAGGTTGTGCTTTTGTGTCGAATATGTTTCTTAATTACATTGAGTGCTAGGATTTTCGGGGGAGGAA
>NMRA01001355.1:14224-24798 GCA_002633005.1 Phoronis australis | reverse complement strand
TGATTGTCGTCGTCTCCCTCATCGTCGTCTTTTCGATTAGTTCCGCCAAGTGTCGCTCCTCCGAGCGCTCTCGTTTGAGTAGTTTGATTTAGTTCATTAATCACATAAATTGAGCTATACAATCGCAAGCAATTTTCTTTTACTGCGGATTTCCGAGCTTTTCAATTGCTAGGGTTTCACAATTTAGACTCATTCACTCATCGGATTCTCGGCTCTATGTGTGTTTATGACGTTGGTGTTTACTCTCTAGTCAATTCACGCCTATTCGATAGAATTCGTCATTTCCGCACGACGTTGTAATGTATACACTGTACCTAGTAACATACAGCAGATGAATTGGACTTTATAGCAAATGAGCATGATTCATTTTTTTTGGTCTGACAGCAAGTTTTTTGTTTGTTTGTTCGCTCTCTACAGGTCGCAATTTTGGTCCGATTTTCACGAAATTTGCACACAACGTGTAGATCGGGAACTGCTAAAACGCTATTGTTTTTGGTCATGATCGGATACAAAATGGCGGACGTGGCGGCCATTTTGTATTAGATTTCACAGTCAAATACTCGTAGAGGCCGCATTTTTCTACCTACATGGCTGAAAATCAGTACCAATATACCAGAACGCATTTGCTACAATTGTGCAGCAAATCGTTGACTTCCGGTTAAAGATAGCGGAAATATTGGACTTGGCGCATGCGCAGCCCGAAATATGGCCAAAAACATTTTCTTCTGTAGAGGGCGTATTTGCAAACCAATTACTTTCTTGTTGAGTTTAATAAGCTTTTATAAAAAATTATTGAACCGGAAATCACTTTCAAGATGGCGGCTGTGGGACATGTTCACACGGTTTCAATCGCTCTGGTGTCGCATTTTTTATGGGAAGAGCAAATGACGTGAATTTTTGCATGTGGATTCCTTGAAGTATGGCCTTTCAAAAAGTCTGCGAGAGCGTATTTCTCAGACTTACCGTGTTCGAGTTATTTGACTTTGAATTTCAAAAAAACGGCAACTTTATAATTTTCTCCAAAAATTTTTGGATTTTTGCCAAACTACCACTTTAGATAGAGTTTTGAACGGGCTTTCATTTAATATGATGTCACAATATGGACCCAGTCGAATAAATTAAAATGCAAAAGTTGAAAACAACAACAACAACAACAACAACAACAACAACAGCAGTAATAATAATAATAATAATAATAATAATAATAATAATAATGATAATAATAATAATAATAATAATAATAATAATAATAATAATAATGATGATAATTATAATAATAATAATTCTTAGTTCAGATTTACGTAGCACTGTAAATTATTAAGCACTCTGAAAGTTATTAACGGGCTATAAACCTGGCAAATTTTAAACCTTATGTACTCCTCGGTCGCATACAATGGGACCACGCGATGTCGGCGCACACCCACTAATGCAAACGTGTAATTTCTGCAAAAGCCTCCGGTGCAAAATGACTTAATCGGTGAAAATCCAAGACCTGAGAACTTTTGACAGTGCGATTGCCTTTGTATTCCTATTTGTTGAGAGTCCAAGTTCTGCCATAATTTAGTGGCATTATTGCTTTACTAAGATCCCAAGTCTTCTTGAAAACTAAAAATTTCTTTTGATACTACGTCAACTGTGCAGCACTAGTCCAAACACATAATAATATTGACATGAATCCATTTTCCAGTAAGCCTTTGTTCGAGCGGGGAGTACAATTTGATTCGAAATTTAACAGCAACGTACGATCCAGCAGTTAGACCTGTGCTCAATTCTTCAAGGGCTGTGACGGTGAAAGTGGGCATGGCCATCCATCAGATCATCGATATGGTAAGTCATACACTGCCGGGCAAACGTCTAGTTTTGTCACAAACTCACGCTGTTTGCTTTTCAAGCTCATTGGTGCGAACGCGGAATTGTGCCCTAAAAATCAGTTACATGCAGTTATGCTAAATCACACCGTACTTCATTTTTCGGAGATAGGTCACTTTTGCAATTGGTACGGCCATACTAGTACTGAAATATCATGAAATAATAGCAAAGTCTTCGAATTGGAAATGACCTTGATCCCCAGTTGCTTAAAAGTGAAACTGCGTTAAACCTAAATATCTACACATAATTATGAACTACATTTCTCTCGTTATATATTTTAATGTTGCAGTTGGCAACGCCATAAGACTTTTTCCTTTCTCGGCATCTATTAAATAGCATGCGCGCCTTGTTGGAGACAGTGAAAAGTAGATGCAATGAAACTACCAGTTGCCATTTTTGTGTGTTTATCTATTGGTATCAGCATGTCTTGCAAAGATGAATTTGCAGAGTTGTCGGTCGTCAATTAATACTATTTTTGCACTCATGCAGTCGAAAATCTCTTTAGTATTACAGTACATTTTTGAGGCATTGTCATTCGAGCAGGAGCATAAAATGATGATGATACAACCAGACGAAAAAATCGTTAGTATTACTGTACGTTTGAATTTTCTTTCATCCAATTTGAAATCCGAATTGATGTTGGGAAGGACTTCAACAATGGGAAGGACGGCCTAGAAATGGGAAGAACGGACATTCGAATTGGAAGGAAATATCCGAAAAAAGCAAAGGACGGACGACATTTGGAAAGGAAGCCAATGTGACATATGGGAAGGAAAAGTCATATTTCTGCGTTGTAATTTGTGTTGCGGAGCATTATATCAATTCCGCGTAAACCGATTTCACCTTACATGTACATTCAGATAGTTAAAAATCCCATCATAGGCACAGCTGGAGCCAGCGCCCCTCTCCCTACACAAGAAATCGGAGACAACCAATACTCATTAAATAGGAACATACAAGTATGAAGGGGAGGATAGGGGTGTACGCATCTCCCAACAGGCGCAGATCCAGGATGTTGTGCAGCTCTCCCCGCAATGCATTTCTTTAGATTTTGAGGTTTGAGTTAGTTATTATGAGATGAATATCATAAAATCTAAACAAGCATTTTATTGCCAAATAGAAGCGTTTTTTTTTTAATTTTGAAAAAAAATTCATTGTTTCCAAGTTTCCCACCAAATGATGTAATGGGTTGACGACGTTTTGTTCCTTGATAATCAGTTGCAATGGCGGATCACAGCAGATCAGAAGACGAGGACAACTTTGAGCAAGAACTGGACAATTATTATTCAGAGGTGAGAGTGGATACGGGCATCACACTCAACCACTAGAAGAATCAGAAAAATAATTCGATTTCAATCACGACCCCAATTACTATCAGCCAATCCCATGAATAGCGACTATCTCAGTTTAATCCATGACGGCGCCATCAAGCCTTTGATGTGCCGAGGACTTCGCTGGATAGTCTGGGGTAAACAGTGCGCGCTTTCTCGTCCACTTGCGTGCAATTCCTGTTACCGTAATATTTGCTTAATGGTGCGTTTCCATAAACTTCTTGAAAACGTGAAATCACGCAAAACCTAGCGAGTTTTTGCCATGCTTTAGGACCTACAACGACGCACATGATCAAACTAACTTGATTCGCAAGATTCTAGAGTCTCCGGAACTCATCCTTGGATTTAAACTTTGAATTACCTTGCCAGGAAGTTTGTCTTAAAGGGTCCGAATTTTGCAATATGAGTCACCTAAGTTCACGTGTGTCCTTATTCATGCGTATTTCGAAAAGTCCGAGAAAACTTGTTAGTCGCACACATATTTTAAATTTAAGACATTTTAGGACCCCTCCCTGGCACGGGGATAATGGCATCACCTGTAGCTCTCTTTTCTTGTTCTTTTTGGAAATCCTAGTTTTTGAAGGGGGCCGTTTACGGCACCCATAGCTGCTATTTTAGTTAACTGTCACAAGAAACTCAGGTATGCATTTTTAAAACGGGATTTGGAAGCAGCACCTATAGCAGCCCTGATAAAGTTCATAAACGATGACCCCTAAACGTAAGATTCGTTACCTACCCGCGTAATGGGCCAAGTTTAAAAAATGTCTCTTTTTGGCAAAACGTTGTTGAAGAACGGCTATCCGAACTTCTGTTGGCTGCCTCCACGGAATTTCTCCCCAAACCGCAAAGGTTGGCATAACTACGGCAAGAGGGTAGGAGCGCTGAAGAGATGTGTATAACTGAGGAAGAGACTGACTTTGAACCTGCGGTGGCAAAAAGTTTGGCAAAGATAAAATTGATTTGTTCGCATGACTTCCCACTGTTTTCATTCTTACGGGACAGCTAATAACGATCAACGAGGAGGGTTGTAACTGGTGTCGACTTGGCATTAATGTCGGTGGAGGGGAGCAAAACTGGTGCCGACCCCAGGGCGAAACTGGGTGGTGGTAGAGGCAAAACTGGAGTCGTCCGCGCAAAAATTTGCCCTCATATTTGTTTCGCCCCCCTTCGCCTGCTGACGCAAACCTTTCAGCGTTCAATTAGTGGAAGTAGTCGCATACCCAATACTACTGTCCTGATTAATAAAGTACCGCTGTAGTTTAAATCAGTTTAATGCAGTAAAAATCTAAGCAACCTCTGAGTACAACCCACTTCGTAACGCTCGATTAATTCAAGATCATCAATTTTATCTAATTATTTAGAGCTGACGAAGGTGAAGCTTTCCTGCTTAGAAACAATCTGGTGCAGACACCAGTGTGAACGCGATTTGCATACCGATGATAAACGACGCTAACGGCAATATTAATTGCACGTTTCAATGACTTGTAAGTGAAAGAATGACGCTTGTTTCACATTCTCGTCCTTCCCAAATTCGTCGTTTGGGTTTGAGACAATCTTTCCAATCAGACGGTTCGTCTTTCAATCGAAAGTGCGTTATTCACATTAGGTAATGAATCTTGGTTGCGCTATTCACATTTAGGTAATGAATCTTGGTTTGGAATCCTTAGCAATAGGTTTTAGTTTGTTATAAAACAAATACAGCAAACCAGTTGGGACTATGTTAGAATACTTTGGTTTTTGTAGGATGAGAAGAATCAAATATTAAAATCTATGGTGTGGATGAGGCTGGTAAGTATACGATACTGCGTGGCCACCATACAAATTTATTTGTTGGAAGTGCTATTCACTTCAATGGACAATTAGGTGCCGTTATCTATGCAAATAAAATGCCACTTTATCTTCATTGTTGGTTGGTCTCCATGACAGAAACTATGGAAATCTACAGAAAACCAAACAATACTATGCACTTCGGTTAACATTTCTGTCAGTGTTCGTTTTCTTGCTGTTCTCGTAATTTTGGTTTTTGTTCAATCATGTTACCTTTGCACAGTATAAATTTACCACTAAAGTGCTTTTGTTTCTAATTATATTTTAGGTTTCCATGACTATTTAAGCCTTGTGCGAAAGTTGAATTTGAATAAGACTGTTCCATTAGTTCTTTCCCAATGTGAAAATTGGTTCCAGCCACTTAACGATAATTATTGCTGAGTAAGCAAATCAGTCACGTTATAGACATTACGTGCCAATGGTTCTCTAGTGGTCTTGACATCGATGGGTGCACCGGTTGTAATAAGTTTTTTGGGCTTTTAAACAAGTCTGGAACACGAACTCATAAAAATGCCCTCCAAAGAGATCGTGATGAATCCAGCTCTTAGCCATGTTAACGTGAGAGTTGTTCACTTTGAATATTACAGGAATTTATAGAAAATACGTCAGATTAACTATTTTTGAAACACAAACGAGCTATGAACTATTTCATCCCAACCCACTTTTCAAATTCTCCGTCCCTAATAATATATATGCGCGTGACTGTGCTCTCATAGAAGTGCATTTTAGAATATAGTTGAATACTACAGCTGCACGCTACCTGTAATTTTATTAAAGGCGAAGGCAACCTTTTTGCATGTCATTTTGAGCTAAACTAAGGTTGGTTGGTTATCCTAGACATATTTTCCACTTAGTTACAGCTTTTCGTAATTTTATTAATTACTCGACCGCTACTCAGGAAGTGACGTTTTAGGAGGCAAGCGTTTCCCGCCACTTGGTTTTGCGTTGAGTTTACCGTGCGAATCTGTTCTATTCTACTTTTGTTTTGTGCTGTTTTTGAACAATTGTCGCCATCACTTTCCATCGGCGAGTATTCTGCGGCAAGATAGGTTAGTAGAGAACTCAACTACGTTGGAATTAGGGATTGTTTAGTGTGTTGTAAGCTGAAAATGGCTGGAGTCGGTGACCCGTATCACAGTGACAGTAGTGTGAGTAACGGAGACCTTGTTCACAGCAGTGGTGACGAGGAATTTTTTCACGGACATTCAGTGGGTGGGTACATGTTTGAGCCCGAGTTTAAGGAGGCAGCGTACGCACAGGCCCAGGCAGCTGTTGCGAGAAACGAGGCGGCTACTGAGGACAGACGTGGTGACACATCTTGGTGCAAATGCACTGTGTGCGTTGTTATGCCTACCCCAATGGAATGCTTGTGCTGTTCAGAGTTCGACGAGGTCAAGCCACTACTGGACACGGTTAAGTGGACCTCCGGCATACCACGGGACAACTGTCCCACTTGCCAGAGAGTCCCGCGACACACTTCCACTGGATGGTAACCTGAGCACCCAAACTGCTTACATCGTGTCGTGTGACTCCCTCGCTTCACACCTCGCACCTTCTAAATAGCTCCAACACTTTAGACAAGTCCACAATAAACTTATCAAAGTTTGGCTCACCGATATGTTCACTGGACGACGAAGAGGTGACGAGCAGCTGGCAGGTCGTGTTTTGAAACTAAAGGAAAAATGCTTTGACATCAACAGAGATTCAAAATCTTTACGAGAAACCGTAAAAACACCGGGTGAACAGTTTGACCTCTGTTTCAGTGACAGAGAATGATTTTGATTTTGAATCATGCAATTCAGTTTTGTTTGCATTTTATGCCACTTTAAAGGACTAGAATTGTTCGTACTAGAAAACAAAAAGCATACTAAACCTTGTTTGATCTCATAAGTTTTAGAATAGGAATTACGACGACTGATCATATTCGAAACAGTGTAATGATTTGTACCCCTCGTTGAAACGTTAAGAGAATGTTTAAACAGTTTGCCAAATCTTCTGATTCGATAAGTGCGAGTAAAGTTATTGGTGAGTCAGGATATACATGTACCACACACCTTTCTGTGATATTAATTGTTCAAGTACAGTAGTTCAGCGAATATTCTTTTAGCTCTCAAGTGAAGCGCTAGGATGAAACCGCAGGTGACAAAACCATCTTCGGGTAATGTCGCTAAATCAGGATACTATTTTAAAAAAGTGAAGATTTGCCTTTTGAAAATGTAGCTTTGGATAATTGCCATTACCAAAATGTGAGTGTTTCAGTATTGGACGGACGAATACTTACATTGGGACCCTGCAGTATTTGATGGAGTTACGTCCTTAATTATGTCGCCCAAGAAGGTGTGGATACCTGACATCACTCTTTATAATGAGTAAGTTATTTTAATTTGTGAATAATTAGGCGTCAGATTGTGTTTGAGATTTTTAATAACGTTTGTGGTCGATTGTGTGGTAACGAAAAGTCGTCTCTAACTTCGAAGACTTTGGTTTGATTTACGTGCCGAGTACACTGTGCAAAGGTCAAGAAATCATGTTATGTCATGTGAAACAGCCTCCCTGCAGGAAGTCAAACCAAACGTCACTGCTTGGGGTCTGTGCCCCATATCAACAGCTTTTTATTTTAGTTTTATTTATTTAAGTATTCCGTAGCTCCTGTAGTGACTATTTGTACAGACGTCGCATGCTAGACCACACACTAAAAATACTTCCACGCGCACGACTAGCCTCTTCGTACACTATTAGAAAATAGACGAAGATTTGGTACAAATCTGTAAAAGTATTTTGATTTTGAGTCAAAAACATCTAGCTAGCTGTCTGTGTAGGACTTCAACACTGCTTATTAGCCAGCCGATTTGCCATGGAAAGTTATCGATATTTTGTAGTTTCGCAATATCAATTTGTTTGATAATGCTTTCAAAAAACTGCAATGCCTTTTATTTATTTACTTCAGCGTTGGACAAATCGGAATGACCCCAATGCTTGGCTATAGCGTCTCGGTATATCCTGACGGATCCATGGTATGGCTGGCGCCTGTACCCTTAACTAGTGCTTGTAATCTGAACATAGACGAATTCCCCTACGACCAACAAATCTGCCACCTTACAGTGGGTTCGTGGACGCAGCATGGATTCCAGTTAGACATCCAAAATCGGTCGACGTCGGGAGACGTTAGCTCTTTCAAAAATAACGGAGAGTGGTCCGTTCATGGCATGCCTGTAGAGAGGTGAGGGGCAACGTCAGCAGTACAAAATCGAAGAATTCTAATAGAGTTGGTCCATAATCATACTTAAACATACACGAATCGATCTACAAAAACAGTTAAATTAGACTGCACTGCTATCCTAACAATTACTGAAGTTTCATAGGCGGATTTAGGGGGGCCCAGGGCCATCTTCGCTGCCGCAAGCAAAATGAAACAGCAACAGCGTGAAGCGTGAGGAAATATTGAGTTTAATAACCAGGACCTGTAGCAGATGAGAGGTGCTGAGACTCCCAGATCGCGGAGGCATCGTGTTCCCCTTTATTAGTCCACCGATAGATTTTTGGACACAAGGTTCACATCCCCGGCCCCGCATCTTTCGGGCGCCTGTGCACATACACTCACTCACGCTTTGCCCAATTCCCCGAGGCAACATGTTGGGCCCCCTCCCTTATGGTATCCTAGATCTGCCACTGAGTCTGGTATACTAAACACCGTGTCCGGGCACAAACGTACCCATGCACTTGTCAGCTATGCAAATCAATGCGCTCTGACAGAGCGACACTTGGGAAAATCGACTGAAAAGTGGAGTTTGATCACGAAAGCCTTGAAACCTCAGACGACAACGACCATGAAACCAATGGCGATGCATAAGACGACCTCATACCACGTCATCACCGATGGAACTGACAACAACACCAACAATTCCGCCACCAAACTATAACAACAGTATTGGTATAGTTGACGTTGCCTCCACCAACACTGTTGACGGCGCTGATGCACCGACAGTGATGTGAAAATCGCAAATAATGACGAGGACAGTAAAACGATACCTCCACCAAAACCGATAATGCCACTCTTATCGATCTTTTCACAAGACGCCGTGACACCGACCAGGCCAAGGGACGCCACTGACATCAAAACGACCTTGAAAACGACACTATCATCATTATCATTACCGTCATCATTGTCATCATCAACACAAACACCAACATCATCATCGTCAAATATCGATGACAAGTTTGCACGATAAGGGGGCCAATCGACAAGAAAACAGACGTCAAAAAATCACAAATGATTCAAAAAGATCCGTCTAAGGACGTTGAAGTTGTGACTTTACTCAGTAAACAGATATCTTTTAAATGACACGTCAGCGACAATATGTGCCTTATCCAAGTAAAATGTCACGTGCTGTGTGCCAATTTCAGGACACTAGAACGGAAAACATGTTACCTCTGAAAACAATCAACGTTTAGTTGTGCTCTACGTGTACATGTAGGTAAACAAGACATGATATACACGGAGTGAACTAATGATGTATGTACCCTGTTTTTTTCAGAAAAGTGGAATTCTATGGTTGTTGCCCTGAGCCATACGCAACATTGACCTTCTCGATTATCATGCGGAGACGTCCGCTGTTCTATATATTCAACTTACTGCTGCCGTGTGTTGTAATCATCGCTACTACCGCCATGGGGTTTCTCCTTCCACCAGACTCAGGAGAGAAAGTATCGCTGCTAGTCACGTGCATGCTCTCATTGACGGTGTTCCTGCTGCTAGTGGCGGAGACGATGCCTCCAAATTCAGCTGCAGTTCCTTTGATTGGTAATGTGAAACACGTGCTTGTGTTTTTTACATTAAATACATGTACATGTACCTAGTTGCTTCCGTGCAGTCATGTAACAGTACATGTAAAACACAATCAAGTTTCTGGGTGAATTTTGGCGATGGCTTTACGTACCATACGCTTTTGGTTTGGGAAGATCGATGCTAGAGATGGAGGCTGTCTGTGGAATCCACATTAACAGGAGGAGGTCGTGGGTATTGTGCACTATGAACAGCTCACCATCTTCTTCTGCGGCGCATCTTTCAGGTGTACACAATTGTCTGGGAGTTAACAGATGGGCGATTCTGAATCGTTAACCAGAAGGATTCCACATATTACGTTTTAGAAAGCTGGCCTTGGCCTCTTCAACACACACTTCGGTATAAGCAGGAAGAGATAACCAGGAAGGGACAACTGTTTTAGCGCATTTTAACGTATTTTCAAAGGTGATTTAAAAAGTAAATGTTAAAGTAGTCTGGAATCCAAGCATTGTGTTTGAAAGCTTAACTCTTTAGCTATAAAATGACACCACTTTTGTCCCCAAAGACTTCATATTAATGGCACTGGGATGCTTTGAACATGACTTGTTTTACCCTTCCAAAAGATGCCTCTTCCCAGGCATGTACTCGGGCACGATCCTCTTTTTTGAACCAACAGATGTCACTAATATATGCAAATGAGGCTCGCATCGTCTACGTCATACGACGTCATACGGCGCGAGCTTCCAATTTGAACCCTCGAGTGC
>NMRA01001354.1:5738-24885 GCA_002633005.1 Phoronis australis | reverse complement strand
ACCGAGAAATGTTTCACCATGTATTTACATCGGCCAATATTATTTGCCCTGAACTTAATTAAAACCATTAACCACGTTTTCCACAACATAATAAAAAGCAGCAACTATATATTTTATGAAATTGGCATCAATCACGAAATTTGTCAGCGTTAATTATGAGGAAATTTAACCACGTATGCTTGTTTAGTGTACCGCTGTTTGAATTAATATTTCATTAAAATATTCGATACTAACAGAACTAGTCGTTACAATGAGATGCATGTGGATGTAGAAAAGCAACACGAAGTCGAAAATTTAATCTTCATGGAATTTCCTTCAGTATCAGTTGAATTTGCAAAAGCAACATACGAGATCAATTCTAAGTTAATGGTTAGTTGATTTGTCTATTGTTAACACTTCTCTTTCTTATGTGGCAAACAATCCCATTTCCTGTACATGCATACATATTGTTATTCTAATTGATATGCGTATACATGTATATGTATAGTTGCTACAGTGTACATACATGTTACATAACGCACCTGGTGATAACTGGGTTATTATAGGAGATTCGTGATTTGCAAAAGTATTTGAGCGAGGGCTAGTCATATCTAGCACGCATACCCAGGTGACTTTTTAGGTGCACATTCGCCAAACATGTCGGTGTTGAGCGAGGCGGCGATAATGTGTCGCTAAAGGCACAAGACGCAATTGAAATACCCGGGTTGCAACATCTTAATTTCCGAAACTCGTGCGGCTACATGTATTAAACGAGGTTTGATCAATGTATAGAGTGAAGCGACGTTAACTGATATACATTTTAAGTATTTCGTTGTTTAGAACACCAGAGTAGTACCTTGATTTGGGGCTATAAATACATCTTTCTTTATTCCACTGCAGTAGCTTATGTACATCAGGCTTTAATCAATCTGCTTACGATGTAGATTTTAGCAGGTAATAACTGTACCTATCAGTTCATGACCTGATATGGAAAAGTAGTTGTATCATATCATGCCACTAGATAAATCCTTTATCATACGCGTGTTTCAACACGTATGTGTGATAAATGTATTAATCAATGACATGAACTTGTTACAACAATTACATGTAACAAACACCACCAAAAGTACGAAATTTCATTCTAGGACCATTGTGCCTTAGTAGCAACATCGGAAAAGGGCTACACAGGTGGGGAATAGTTGAAAACAGGAGAAGGGGGTCATTGAAAATGATTTTAATCAGAATAAGTCAACATGAAGAAGAAAAATCACTTACTGGGTCCATCGTAGCAAATAGTACCTATGACGGTTGTGAGCTCGATCAGTGATGTTTAATCGGAAAGTTCCCAAATACCGATCAGCGTTTAGTTTCTATTTGTGCCACTTTACGAGCACTGATCAATTTGTCAGCATACAGCAATCGTGGTAATCAGCAGTTTTGATCAGGTTTGCAGGAATTGAACGGTTTTCACCGAGCTTCACCTGGACGGTGAACACGTCACTTGCCGGCTTTCTTCCAATCAGTCAAAAAAATCTATGAACAAAATGAAGAGCTGTGAGTCAATTAACCAATCGCAAGAGCAACACACGAGCAAAGAAACCTTTATTCTGTCTCATATTGTGGATCTGTCACCTCTACTGAGAATAAAGCCACCCTCAGATAACAGGTCGTGGACCGCAAAACCTATCAACTTGTACCCAAAACCATCCCTGCCCAATGCCAATGCTCAACATCAGCCCACAGCGCAATAGTCACTATCAAGACATCTGTAGACTTTTCTAAAAACGGTCCCCTGGTATACCTCATGGAATATTAGGACACGTATGCCTAAACTGATTGTAAATCTGTAGATACACAGGCTATAAGCAAAATATTAATGAACACGATTTACTTAAATTTACATATATGTGTCATAACAATACGTGTGTTAGTTTCAGGGAAGTTAAATTTATTATAGGTTGCTTAGTTTGAAATGCGTTGACTTTTCGACCTCTTCTAATTGATTAGACACTTTTTACTAGGACCTGACGCAGCACTTAACCCTTTTTGGGGTCACTTAGGGACTAATAATTCTAATTGAAAGCCACGTCAATCATCGTTTGCATGCAAAAAGGAGCACAATGACGATATGGCAATGACATTATTTATATATCATGTTCCACTGCATTACCACCTTCAAATTTACCTGTACTTAATTATTCATATAAACACGCAAGTTTAAGTCTTTTGTTTAACACTAAACCTATTCAAAAGATTTCTGATAAATACACCCTGTAAGCAGTCAGATTTAAAAGTAATTCTCATCAGTCTTGAAAATAATTGTTTTTAATAAGCAATCAGTCCAAACGATCTATAAAAATTATATATTCGTTTGTTGGTTCATAACAATCAGCAGTTTTTGTTTCATGGCACCCAGGCCCATTTTTCCCTGGAAATTTTCTTTGTTACACACAATGCACAACGCTTTACGTGTACTAAACTTGCATTTCGCTAGCCAGTTCTTGTACGATTCGTCCTTCATCCAAATTCCGTTGAGAACGGTTTTCCCCATTGTCAAGTCTGGGCAAAAAATGGCACCAGCCACGCTATAACTCAAATAATTCTACCCCTTCTCGATAGGATCATTTGGCAGATTCCCGTTCAAACTGTACATGTACATGCAGGTGAAGCGGGAAAGTACTACCAAGGAGTGTACTAGTACATGAGAGTTCACTCCGCCATTTTACCATTCGCCGCAATGGTTACCAGTCGAAACACTAGCGCCCCAATCGGTGAATAATCAACACTTAGGAGCGCAGTCCGAACAATGCAAACACTGATAAATTCATACTTTAATGGCATTCAACGTGCCAAAAATCACTATGTGATTGGAAATGGTAAGAATACATAAACTAACATCCACTTACAATAGAATGAGAAAGAAAATGTGTTTTTTAATCAATATTAAAATGTATTTGTTTTTATTCTCTTGAAGCTCCCTTCAAGATCCATCATGGTTTTGTTTCATGTTTGAGTTCTTAACACGGCAATTATCGATCTTTACAACACTTCATACCTCTATGGACTACATAATTTGAATGATTGCTCTAGGGGAATTCCCCCCCAGGTGCCAGCTATAAGAGGGTAACAGGCAAAAACCAGGTGGGCGCCAAATGGGTGTTGACCCCCTCCTAGGGGGTTACATGGGAGGAGTGCTAAACAGGTAAAAACCATTGGGTATGTATGCCACTTGGGTGTTGACAAATATGTTGCTCCCAGCTCACTGCTGGTTTCATCTCCACCCAACAATTTTGCATGTGTTCCCTATTCAATTCACCAGGCTACTAGAAATGCAGAGAATTGTTTTATGCAGTGGGTGTTACACAAGTGAGAAGAAGAAAGCAAGGCAATTCATCACTACCACAAAAACGTAATACAATTTTAGAACATTCCATTATTTCTTAGACATGCCAGCATAGGGCTCAATCCCACTTCCCCACTCACCAACAGTTACAAGTCACTTGCTAATCTGTAGAATATCTCACAACTTAAAAAACAAAGTATCATTGAGTATATCATCACTCATAACTAGTCAAAGTTCAAATGTCATGAAAAAAATTTAACAGGTATTTTATTTTATACACCCACTGTTCCTTTTATCAATAACAGTAAATATTTCAGGTAAGTTAAAGCCAGACCACAAGATCATATCTGATACCTAGCAACAACTGGGGCTTAAATTAAACACAATCTCCAAAAAAGTGCAAAATAGGCAACACGTACACCAACCAATACAACAAGAAAATCTGACCAACCTTGTCACTCTCTATTAATTCACAAGTAAACAACAGTACTTTTTGCCAAAGAAATGCGTTATAAATAAAGCTGAAAACTAGTTTACTTACAGAGGTGTTTGTCATCGAGAAGCAAAATGATTCCCCGTTAGGTTGGGTTTAACAAAATTTCAGCCCACCATTCAGACTCTGAATGATTTATCAGTTTCACTTTGGCTTTTTCCATATCACAGGCTAACCATTAAAGTTTATTGCTTTTCATGTTTCATTTAAAATGCAGTTTTGAACGTGATGCCAAAAAGACTATGTTACATTACAAGACCAAAAGAGATGGATTGAAACTTATTGCTCCTTATTGCTAAAAAACACAAGATTAAAGACGAGATACTGATTTCACAAAGGAAGTTGTTGGTACTAATAATTCTATGAATGAGTCTAATCTGGAAACATTTCAATTTACCATCATTTGTAAAACTAACGAAGCATGTGTATGTAATTCTCCACTCGTCACTTGTAAAAATACAATTCAAATTCTACTCCCACTTATTTTCTTGATAGGGTTTCTTATAGAACTGTTTAGCAAAGATAGTACAGGTATCCCTATTTACATATTTCTTTGAAACTAAGTGAGTTGTTTGAAGGCAAGTGTAAAACAAATCGGTTGTTTATTGAGCAATTGATATTTTTCGGGTTGGACATCTTGAACCACAAAAGAAGAGTATGTTTGAAAGAAACCGATGGTTATATAGACTGTTTGATATGAGATCATTTTATCCCCAGTATCGAGCATTTCAAATATACAACTCAACTATAATACAGTTTTTACCCCAGTCTTGGTTCATCAACGCGATTTTTATCCTCATTTGGGTGTAAACAAAAGTATTCATAAGCAAGAGTAAATACTTCTACCCAGAACTTGTTTGCAATGCTTTTTGGACAAGGTTCATAGAATAGTTCACCAAAACGGAAGAAGTTGCAGGCACCAAGAAGTTTGCTTAGTTTAAAAATATGAATTTATACAGTGTAGTTCGTCATCGGTTGTGATTAGTTTCTGTTGCCATGACAACTTCAAAGATGTATTAAAAGAATAAACATGAATCATGTTGGAACCTCTTTTTGAAAAGTCTTGTATCACTATATCCCTTTTAAATATCCTTTCCATGTAAAATTAAAGAATGATTTTTGCAAAATAATAGTTGTTTCCTTTGAGGAAAAGGTAGCGATTATCGATGAGATACGTCTCACGTTAAGGAGTATATCAATTTGTGTCAAGTTGCGGATCTAATAATAGCGAATAAAATTGCTATATTTTTTCAATTAAAATATCCCATAATATATACATGTACATGAACATGAATCATGACGGTCGTTGACTGGGGTACAAAAGACCCCAAGAGCCGTCTTGCATTTTCTAACGAAAATCGCGATTAACATTTTTGATTTCCCCGGAATAATACATGTACCATCACTGGTTGATATTGAGACTGCACAAACATCTGACTTTGTGGATTTGCTGTATTCGCAAAAAATATTAAATTTCAACGTACATCAAGTATACATGTCAAATTCAGTTCGAAGTTAAGCCGCAAAGCTCAGGTCCAACAAGAACATGGGTAATAACTGTGAGAAATTTGACTAACCCATCGACGAGTAAAGAGTGCCATCTGGTGGATAAATCAGTATCAGAATGGAAATACAACAAAACATGAATAAGATATAATAACAAATTTGCAAAAACAATACATACGTGTACAGCTGTAATTACTGGTGTATAGTGAAAGGCCATCAACAACTCAACAGAGTTTTTAACAAGCTGCTATGAGAAAAAATAGTCCCAGATTAGTGGTGAACACGAGTTCACTCATCGGCAATCTAGTGACACGCACATCCAAAAACGCCCTCCCCGGGGCAGCAATTTATTGAAAAATGCCACCAGGTTGTAATCAATGTTTTTCAGACCCGGTAGCCAGCAATGTCACATTGCGCCAACCCAGATACTTTTACCTACGTCAATATGTTAAGGGATCATAATCAGTAAATATCTATTGGGTATGGACGTCCCTGTGTGAATATTTCTGAGCATATGTCTTCGTCGCGGCTTCGTATTAAATCATACACGTGTTCGATGCGTATGCCTTGTTCGAAGTGATATTCCTCTGGCATTCCGGGTGGAGGATTTGGGTCATCCGGGAAAGCAAATGCGTGAATGACAGCCAAAGACGCCTGGTAGTCTTGGTTCATGATAAATCCGGGGCAGCCAGACGTGCCTAGGCCAAAGTCTTCGCTGGTGTTGTACATCACTCGACGTTCGTCGGTGACTTTAGGGTACTTATTTGCTTTGAAGGTGGCAAAAGACCACTCTAGAAGGTGCTGATGCTGAAAGTGTACATTGTTCGAGTAGATTACAGCTTGGCGATAAACTTTTTACAAGAGCATGCCACGATTTTAAATACAATATATGAATATACAAGAAAGATATGGAGAAAGTCAGAATTCCATTCGACTTGGAGAAATGAAAGCGTAGGTGGCTGACATTCTCGAACTCTAAGACCATACTTGATAAGAAAATCCCTGCTTTCTAACCGACGCATTTTTTTCAGTATTACCTCAAATGTCACCAACAACAACATTGTGGCACTGTATTCAGGACCACTCACCATTCGCAGTATATTTTCTGCAGGTAAAGTCTTGCATTGGATGTCAAGTACTTTTGAATTGCCTCCTGGATGGCCGATAAAATGGAGTGTCTCATTGCCGTCTTTCAGCTTCCGGAATCGGGTTATGGGTTCAGGTAAATGTTGTTTCGTGTGAGGTTCCACGTTAGTCAGCTCCAATTCCAGAACAGCGACATCAATTTCTGAGTCAACAAGGAATGGATCACTGATCCTGACGCAGAGTGGGGTGTCTCCCGGTTGGAGAGGGCGGTCGAAATTGAAATATGCCCATCGGTGTTTTTGTCGTTCTTGTTCGTGCGCTATAAATACGAGGGCGTGTTACGTAATATACTGTACAAACGACACGATGGAAGCATCACAAAACACATTTTATTTAAATCAACATAGCGCAATCAAAATGGTTCTCAAATGTTCCTTAACCTAACTTGAATTAACATCAGTTCTTCGAAGTGTTTGGGACCGGACTCGCATATGCAATGTATGCCTGGTTGCTTCGTGACAATCGATGCGCCTAAGGTTACCTCAACAAATTCAGAACTGTGAAACTCTGAAAAATGACAAATCGCCGCTAATCTGAGTCAACAGCTTGACGAAAACATGTTAATAGCAGTGAAGTCTCAACTCTTCTATATCACAACAATGTACCTTTTCGACAAACCAAATAAAAGTTAACAAAGAATTGCATGCAAAACAATATAGGTCATAGATGCGTTAAACTACGGATGCAAAGGGCAAAACCAGTTGGCCAGACGATCGAATGAGAACATGATTTCAAAACATATATTGGGCATGGCTTTTTATAACACATCAAACACGAGACAATGGAGTGACTTTTCAAGTGCTGTGAATTTACTGCTTTTTAACACCTCAATTGACTTTCAACTGTAAAATGTAAATTTCATCAGATTTGAGACATGTCACGGGCGTTTACCTTGGTTAACAGGAGGCATCTCGTCAATAATGTGGTAGTTTGTAACCAGGAACTTTCTTTGACCTGTACCAACAAGCCAGCCCGTTCCACCTGACCCATTTGACCACGTTATTTTGGCCACAGCTGAAGAGGAAGCGTCGAGGGAATGGATGAAGGTCGCATACATCTTCCCGGCTTCCTTGTAACGATGTCGCTGTGGCCCACCGTTCATAGTTGATGTCCGTTGGCATAACATGGAGTTAACTGGAATGTTCCAAAATGATTAACACTATAATTCCCGCCACCATTTGCCAATTGAACAATCAAAGGAACCTGAAACCTCGAAATCCGAAGTAATTAAAGCCACTGGGCAATGCTCATTCGCCCATTGAGGTAATATCATACAATGCTGCCTGAATAATACCCCATTAGGTATAAATAAACATTGGACCTATGAAAACGTGATGAGGTGATTTGAAGCTGAGAGCATGCAGTGTAGCTTGGCCCCTTAAGCACTGCTATTACTTGAAAACTGATTAACCCTCATGTTTTAGAGATCAATAAAACGCACAGAATTCCTGAGTAATTGTTTTCCTAGTTGTACACAGGAAAGGAGAGGTCACCGCTAACTCTTGAGTAAACGCTTGAGAAAATTCGGTAAAGAAAGAATGATGGATAACCAAATGAAACACGAATTCGCACACACTCTTTTCTGGTCGCACTTCTTATTTCAGAGGTTACCTGGTTGATACAAGTCGGTCAGTATTTAAAGTGAGGATGCTGTAGACCTGCTTTTTACACAAAGCTTGTCAAAGAACCCCGAGAATATGTTACCACCAATAGAGTACAGGAAGAAAAATAAGTTGCCCGTTTCTGTCTCCTTTGTTTAGGTTACTGGAACGAATTGTTGTATACAGATTTTCGGTGTTATGAACGATCATCAAGTCGCTTCTGTGTAATGAGGTGGCCATCTTAGCTCGTGCAGATCACCAACATAGCATTGAGATTGTGCTCACCAGTTTCAATTTGGATGTCCGTGATCTCGTTCTTCACGTTGCTTTGTGCAGGCATCCATGTCAGCGATATAGAAGATATAGAATGCTCTGTCTGTTCCTGATGAGGCACAACCAACCTTGCGTATTTTGCTACCGCATCAGCCAATTCACGTATTGCTCTTTTTTTCTGTTGTTCTGGTGCATCCTACAATTAAAAAATGAACATATGCATCGTGCTTCTACGTCGCTTCTATAATTAAACATCAATTTCGACATAAGTATTTGCAACACTAACTGCAGGTAACCTACTTGCAGTTTCGTGTGTTACAGTCAGGCACGTGCTACCCTTGATACCCGCTTCGTACGGCCCCATGGAACAAGCTGATGTCAGTTTATCATAAGTGATTGGTCTAGATCAATATATTATTTGAAAGCCGAAGGCTGGTTAATGACCACTTTTGTGCTCAGTTACTGCCCGTGTGTCTACTTAAGTAAATAATACCTGCAACTGTCATTGAAGCATGCATGTTCTAGTGAAGAGAACAATACAGTTGACGAATCTTTCGTAAGACGCCTGAGTACATTCCATGGTACCCAAGTTTCGAATGTGGTTATCAATTCAAATGCTTTTGTAAATGCATTTTGAATATGTGAAAACTAACTGTGTCAGGTCAGCACCATACTTAAGTAATGTTTTCAAAACACCTGGTTGAAAAAAGCGAGCTACAATATGCAGTGGTATATTACCATTCAGTGAATTTCCATAATTCTAATGAGGAATTCCTGCTGAATTCCACGAAAGGCTGTGGAATCCATTGTTCTCCAGTAGCGTTAGTTACTGATTGATGTGTAAGGTTCGACATGAATGGATTCAACATGGGTTCATGTTCACGTGTTTGATAGAAATATAGTATGTTTCAGTATGTACATGTACATGTACATCAGTTTAAAAATAAAGGAAAATGTTATCAAAATAGGGAGAAACTATATTGTGAAGATAACGGTGTTTCAGCTCACAGACTAGCAAAAAAATGACCTAATGTGGTGAATGTAAATTAAAAAGCCTGGAATCATTTGAGACGACCGTCAGATAAGTACATGTAGATCAGATACGAAAGACTACTAACCACTTGTCGAACACCTTGCAATTCGGGACAAATGAAAACAGAACATATTTGTGAACAATGGCAACGAAAACATCTCCTGACGAACTAAACCCATTTCACAATTATTTCACTCACAGATGCTCTATGCTGCACACCGTTGTCTTCTAAAACATCAAGTGTCGTAAGTATGAATGTCTGTACTGAAATCTGTGGATGAAAAGTGACCCATTGCATGTAGAAACAGCATTCAGAATCACACTAAATATTCGACATAGATTTAAGCACTTTTAATTTTCTAGACACAGTGCGCCTTAATGTTCGCTATTTCGAACCAGTTTTAGAGATTTCTTTGAAGAAACCTTCATCCAGTGCAGTTTTAATTACGAATCTTTACGAAACACATTTCTTAACTAGACAATCATTTGAACAATGGAATGCAGATCTAATATACACTGTTAAAACGTTGACCATTAATGTTGGATTTCTCTTGGCGCCGTGTATCATGTCCATCCGTGTATGCTTGAATGAACAGTTTATTTTTAGATAGACGATGAAGATTCAACCTTAACATTCGGTTAATATATGTTGCACTAAACCCTGTCTATTACTTTACAACCTATACTATAGTGCAGTTTCACTCTGAATAATGTTCGACAAACAGGTAATTTCAGTTCACGTTTTGTGGTTGTATACCGTGTGATAAAGAATATAAGATGTTCACAAGGATTGTTCTGAAAACCCCAAACATCACGCCCCCCACCTCCTAAACCATTACCCCCCGCGACCAACAACCCCGTCGACACACGACCTGTAGCAAAGCTTGTACGGTACATGTATCTTTGTACTTTTTACTCATATCACCATCACATTAAGTCCATAAATAACTTCCGCGTAAGACGTGCCTACACGCAAATCTGATCTGGCTCAAGTCTCGTGGTTAGCAACAGAAAATGAAGCGTGGGCAAGCTATTGTTGTCACCGGAATAGGTAAACGAGTGGTTACAAATGGCCCTGTTCGACTTAAGTAAAGCAGATAGTACGTTAATGTGAATGTGCATAATTTGACAAATTTATTATTTACTTTCTGTCCTACGCTCGTTTAAAATATACTCAATATGACGCTGAGATACTCTTTAGTTAACAGCTTGTTTTCCCAACTGTATTACCTGAAGAAATAACATATTCGTCAATTCCTTGAACTCTCCCAAAATGCTTGAATCTGCCATTCACTGAAAAGTAGACGAAACTATAACACTGTGCCGGAAACGACGTTTGTAAATTAAGTATTTTTCGTCTCTGTTTTTTGCTTTCAGACCTGAAGAATCGACTCTATCTTATTTGCAAAATACGTAGGAAAGCCAGCCGAGCTCATGGCGCCAATTCTTTGTCAATTACCAGATCTTGTCGGATCTTGATGTGTAGATTGATTCGAGGGTCCTGTTGGTCGTGGGTCGAGGGATCATGGGGTGTGTGAGTCTAGGGGTTATAGAACAATCCCATCTGTGGTCATAGAAAGTCCTTTAATCTTTGGTTATGTAGTCACTTTCGGATAAGGATACCATACCATCAAAGACCAAAACAAGACGACAACACATGCTATTTCTATGGAGCGTCTCATCAACCGTTCAGGAGTGCTTCGACTAATAATCTGGAAAACAACACACTATGTGAGGAGTTTATACCAGGATTTCATTATGCGAATTATTTTGAAAACGAGACTTGTCTACCGGACAGGTTACAGAGTACTTAGAAGACCCCACATCATTTTCGATCTGCTGTTCTACAGCTGTATGATCTTGTTGGTGGGATTTGTGTTTTGCGATGATGCATATACTTTCGTTACATGCCACATGCAATATGTACATTGTATCTGGCGAAAAATAGCTTGCTAAAGAGAGGCCTTAGGGCTTGATTGTCAGTGGACTTCTGGATTTCTCTATCAAACTATGTTTCTCTGCATATGATCTCAACATTTTTGTTGCCAAACTAAAGTCACGGATCATGTTGAATGGTTGTTCACAGCACATCTTCTCTGAAACTGTTTTTGTAGGCTGTAGCCCACTCAGCACTGGACACCCTTCTACCTCACATCAAATATCATAGACTACAGCACTAATGCTGTCTTCCTCCTTTTTGTCCTTACAGTTCACCAAATGTTGTCTCAATTTTTATTGGTTTTGTGTGTTACTCTAATGACAAACGACCAGTTCCTTTGCAATAATTCAGAAACACTTGTCCCTTACGGGAACGATGGGATGCTCACGTTTACTCGCCTGTTTCTTGGTTGAATTAATGACATACCGTTTATAGTAACCACATTTTGTGGAAGCGTCGCGTAGGTGAGAATGCGTCTGAAAACTTATGGTCATCTCAAAATTTCGATGCAGCTTTTGGTGAACACTTAAGACATATATAACATGGGTTGCGTTAGTGCGCAGTGGCGGACTTACGGGGGGAGGGGCAAGGGGGCCATTCCCCCTAAAATTCTACCAGATACCATTTAGCAGTGCAGGTGCAAGTTGCTGGATAGCATATGGGCGCATCCAGGGGGTTCGGAGCATAGGTCTTGAACAAACCCCGTTTACCGTTTTTTTATAACAGGGTCCGCTAACTCAAACAATCGAAACCCCTGGATCCCAACATTTTTTGGCTGGGCTCGCGCATGTGCCGGAATTCTGGTTATTCTTGTGCCTTGCCTCCCCTATCTCAAAATTCTGGATCTGCCCCTTGTTTTGTGTAGTCTCTGCTATTCGTGGTGAGAGAGAACGACATCAGGAGCGCTTTGTGGTTGAGACTGAACACCCCCTCCAACCCAGAACCCCAAGTAACAACATAGACGAGCTGTTGGGGAAGTTATCTTTTCTTTTGTGTTGACTGTGACCACTCACATTACTCGTTTGGCAAAGGCAAAGTTGAGGTCTTGTGCATGCTAAAGAACAGACCTGCGGGAGGAATACATTAGGCTACTAATATTCAAGCTTTAAGCCGTTTCCTCAGCAGGTTAAGTATTTGGCGCCAGATACAAACTGTCTTCCGCATGCAAAGAGAGTATCATGTCCACAATGCACTCGCGATCCCTCGTGACCAGATTGCCCTCCACCAGGGTTTTTTATTATCCCATAGAAGAAGACAAGAAGTCTGTGGAGTAATACAAATAGGTAAAATTCAGTCCACCTGGTAAGTCTCATTCTCAAAATAATAAGAAATTCATGGATGGCTCGATACCTAAAATTATTTACAGCCACCAAGTATAATTAACTAGACAGGGTGTTCCCAAAACACCCACGCAATGTTTGAAAACGGCAATTATTGGTAAAAAGTTGCTATCAACAAATGTACAAGCTAAAGAGTGTTTGTATTGTTAAAACAATTGTATTCAAATTTAAACAGCGAGGGGTGTAATCGACACACTACATGAGGACGGAAGTATTCGACCAGTTGTGCAAACATTCACCGCGCCTACACTGCGATATGTTCCATCAAGCTTTAAGATCAGCCATTAGTATTTGTCCTTTGCCCAAATAAAACGGTTTATCACGTTTCCACATTATAAATAACAACAAAAATGATCGCTTCAGTAACAGAAACTGTATAACTTACGAAATTACAATCAATCACAAAATTTATCAGAGTTGATTATGCAGAAATTCAACCATATAAACTTCTGTAGTGCACCAGTGTTTGTATTAAAATATTCGAGACTTGCATTGCTGGTCACTTTTGAGTCCTGCGCGGAGTCAAAAAAACAACACGTAGTCGAATATTTAATCTCCATGGAAGTTCATTCAGTATCTGTAGAATTTGTATAAGAACCACACGAGCACAGATCTAAGTTAAATTCCATCTATAATTGTATTTGATCTGTCTATTGATAACACTTCTCATTTTCAAATGGCAAACAATCCCATTGCAAGTACAAGTATACAGACTGTTTTTCTACTTGATGCGCGACCTAAATAGTTATATAACGTAGTTGATGGTAATGGTGAGTTATTATATCGAGATTCGAGATATGCAAAAGTATTTAACCGAGGACTACATTTTTATCATACATTTCCAACGCTAAGGTTTGCAATTGCCCACTACGTCAGTGGTGAGTGAGGCTTCGAAAAATTTCCTTTAAGGCACAGAACGCAATTGAAATCTTTTGTCGCTAAGGTTTGCAATGGCCCACTACGCCAGTGGTGAGTGAGGCTTCGAAAAATTTCCTTTAAGGCACAGAACGCAATTGAAATATTTTGTAACATCAATCCTTCCAAAACCCTTACAGTTACTTATGACACATGTTCACTACTGACATGCCTTTACATTTACATATTAAATAAATGTCGTGTTGCCTCGTGTTCAACGACTTGTAAGTAAATATACAGTAGATACAAAATAAAAAGCAAACAATCATACAAGTGAATGTTTTGTGTTGTTCTAACCACACGCTGCTTTCAAATGTAAATATGTACAGTGCATGCAGAAATAGAAGGATAAAATTCAAGAGGTACACATTTCCAAACCTTAGCATAGGCGCATGAGAAGGTTTGCTTTAGCGGGGAACACATCCGATTGCCAGGTATTAATCACTCTCAGCTTTTTTTGCGGGCAAAATCGAAATTTTTCCACATTGACAATGAGAATGTATGGGCCGCTCCTCTAAATGGCACCTCCATCTAAAAGGTAACCCTGGATATGAAACTGGCACGCTGCCCAAATACCCTATTATAAAAAGGCTGTATCATCTTAAAAAATAAAATATCGGGTCATGTCAATTGACTTATGTACCGCTGCACGATTTCTCCATAGGAACAGCAAAACTATGATAAATGCTTCAATAATTCTTGGAACCAACGCCGTAGGTTATCCTAATAGAAAAACGCTGTAAACAATAAAATGCTGCAAAAAACGAGAAATGGTATCATCAGGATGACTTCAAATGGTAGAATTTATACATATACAGTACCAAGCGATGTAAAGTTTCAAAGACCGAAAAAGAAAGTGGTACGTAACTCGATTATCTCTTGCCCAGAAAAGTCCATAGGAGAAATTATTAAGCTTTTGCCCTCCAAATCAACTGAGATTAACAATTGGAAAGAATTAGCCTTGAACAATCTATGCATAAATGTTTTCGGACGTTTTCCAATAATAAATGGATAAAACCATGTCGCGTGTGAGATAAACGAAGCATGTTGTAATTTTAACTCGAAGCGCTCAAGAAAAATGTATTGACCATGGTCCCAAAAGATTATACAGCACACATCACGAATTTTTGTCCGCCCGGTCGGAAATTGGTCGACGACTGGCCGTCGACCGGTCGGAAAATTAGCCGACCGGTCAGCTAAAAATTAGCCGACCGGCAGCCGCCCGCAGTGCCGACTCATAAGGCGACTCCTAAGCCGACCCTTCAGCCGACCCTTCAGTCGGCCGGTCGGCTGCTTTTTTAGGATAGAGTAGCAGTTGCGTAATATGTTGTCAGGCTCATACCACTTTGCGTGTCGATGCATATTCGTCTTAGCACAGGGTCAAGTAAATTAACCTAGTTTTACTGTCTCGGTTACATGAGTTCACGTCGGTGTATCACCACTAATTCGAAGGTTGAGATCAAGCGGCAATAGTAAACATTGGATTATGGACAATGCAACAAGTTTTGGATGAAATACGTGAACGTTTTCTCTACGTATGATCTTTAATTTGACTCGTGACCTTAACAAGTTGTATTAGATTGGTTGCTTCCCGGTCAATACAACGCTGTAGGCATTTTGTAAACGCTGCTATTTTTCGCAGTCTCCGCCCACAATTTATTCTGTTTGTGTAATGCCAAACTGCATCATTTTTGCGTTTTTTTAAGTTATTCACCGGTCTCCTATCACGCGCCCATGATGATGGATTAGTGAGTGAGTTGTTATACCGCCAAGAGTTCTCACTCCGGTGATTTTATTTTCATAGTATTGACCCTTGCAGTACAGACGCGTAATTCACGGTCAAGTGTACCCTAAACGCACGAATTTTGATGGCTCTAACTTCGAAATCACACTATGGTTACGATTTCCACGTACTAAGACGGTGACGTGAAACACGAAATGACCACTGTTGAGGCTACAGCCAATTTTAGCTTTGCAAATACTGTTTTCGTGTATTGGTGACGTTAAAATCTGGGCTAGTTACATGTACACGTACAGCACACATCACGAATTTTTGGCCGACCGGTCGGAAATTGGTCGACGACCGGCCGTCGACCGGTCGTCTAGCCGACCAGCAGCCGACCAACAACGGTCGGCTAGGAGCCGTCTGCGTAGTCGCCTCTGTGGTCGGCACTTGGGTCGGCTACTTGGTCGCCTAGCGTAGACGACCAATTCGGATTAAGCGTGTCCTTGGTCGGCAATTACCATTTTATGACTTAGCGGGTGAACTTTGGACAAACAAACATTTAACTGTTCGCTATTCGTTTACCAGTGTTAACTCCGTTCTTGACATCGGTTTATCAAATTTTGTTCAACTATTAAATGGAGGTAAAATCGAATCAACCTAAAAATACGAAGTGCGTGGCCTTACACAAGCCGAAAACCTTATGTTGAATTAATGACAGCGTGGTAAAATCAAACGTTAAGTGATATAGCGGAAAAATAATTTCTAACTTTAGATTTCACTTTTTATGCAGTGCATTATGCATAAAAACAAACACGAAATTTGAAATTTACAGCAAAATTGCATAAAAAATCAGAATACAACACTGGATATTTTACGACCTCAAATGTTTTCATGCCGCGGATTGCTCAACAAGCAGCACGCATTTGCGCTCATCCGTTATTGCTCTTGATCATCACTTCATCACGCTGTATTTTGCGCTTTACCACAGATAATTATTGTTTATTTCTGTATAATTTCTTAATATGTTGGTACAGCAATAGAACCCAAGTTTATATTAGGAACAATATAACCAATGGTTTGAACATAGCGCCGATATTAAATCATGGGCGCATGAAAACGGAAGACTGTGATCGGTTTATAGTGTAATCCATCATCCATCATCATTCTGAAATTGTTGTCACTTTCGCAGTAAAAAAATTTCTAAGCTAGAGCCTTCCTATCTAGCCAGTTATCTGTGAAGACTATTTTCAAAATACAGCAAGGTGCCACTGCGTATTGAGCTCAAACAGACCTCGAAATTTCACACAGCCCGGATAGTTACATGTACGCTTGTCACCTCGTCGAAAAGCTGATCATTTGTATTGACGTTTACGCAACCTCGAGGGAGAACGTTTGATTGAAGAATCTGGGAAAAAGAAACTGACTAATAAGTGACGCAATATTTTGATTCATTGCGTCGAAAGTCGACGCAAAAGGTTATACCCTAATTTTAGCAGCAGAATAATTGTAGAAAACCAAATTTTGCAACGCTGGTAAATAATTTAGATTATTCTAGGAAGATTTTATTCGGTCAGTTTTTACCCACAACGGCGCAAATTTGTATATTTAATTTTTTAAACACATTTGCACCAAGGCTAGAGCCTTCCGAGCCCTTTGGCGTAAGAACACAATTATTGGTGTTTCGCGTATACTCCAGGGAGTAAAACTTTGAAAATAATATTTGCGGGGTAACCTGGTGCAGGTAATCCTAAAAAACTTGTCTGTGTTTTCATGTAGAGCGTAAAAATTATTAACCCAGTGATTCAAAAAGAACACTCTCGCAAACGAAAACGCACAAAATTTTCAGCTCTATTACCCTGGTTAAAAAGCAACTTCTATAAGTTTATTGCATCGGATTCTAGTGATCACCAGGGCAAGTCAAAACTCTTAAGGGGGCGCAATTTCAAGCCTTTGGCATGAATCAGTGATATAAAAACGGAATTGGACCGACTTTAATTCATCAGCAATGTAGACACAACAGTTACAGACACTGACTGCGTTTGTTAACGTCTTGTGGCAATGATAAAAATAAATGTTTCTACTATGATTGATAACAAGTTTTACTCTGATGAGGTATGATGCAATATACATGTCTAATATGCAGATCGGCAGTTGCAAAAATATTTACTGGATTTAATGAATCCGTTTGATATGAACCACTGTAAAAGTATGATTACTAATTGTACATTCGAAGCACGCCTCATTAGACTAAAAACATACACACACATGCTTGATGATCCTGGGAGTACCTCTAGGCATGAATGAAGATATATAGTTGTTAAGCCATAGAGGATAATAAGGCTTACATAATATCACACTGAGCCATCTACACCAGGCATATACAAAGGATACAGTATTTCAAAAGAATCCACAACTACTCATTTTTCATAGTCATAACTACCCATTTTTCATAGTATTACTAAATCACGAACACCTAGATTTATATAAGAAGTTACACAGAACGCTGCTACACAACTTGCTCTCTCCCATTTATGGGAGGCCTAATTTGCAACATTTAACAAAATATATTTTCTATACAAGATTAAAACCAAGCAAAACATGTTAACTCTCCAGGACCAAAGATAAATATCTCAAAACCAGAAATTTTACTTAAGCAGGAATTAAAACAATCCAATACATTGAGATTGTTTTCACCGGAAGACCAAAAAAAAACAAATAAAGACTAAAATTCACCACGTCAAGATTGACAAATTTATCACATCAGCACCTATAATTTATCAAGTGAGGACCAAAAATTCTTCACTTCAGAATCAAAATAAAATACGACCGAACTGAAAATTTAATAAGCCACGTTCAAAAACTTACCACGTCAGTAACTTTACACGCCAGAACACCCCGTCACCATCCCCAAGCATTGATCCTTCAAAGTGATAATGTTCGTACTATACGTATAAACAAGGGCTAAATGTTAAACCTCTTGCCGACAAGACATATTATCTTGGAAATGCGGTTGAATTTCTTTCGTCTAATCCACGTTTTATAATAGATGCCAATCTATAGGTACTCACTGGATTGCCATCATTGCATAATGGGTGACCACGTAGTCTCCGGGCATGATCGCCAGGAAAACGAAATTAGCTACTAGAAATCCCAAAAAATCTTACACGGGAGGAGGGAAACCCTCTCGCGACCTTCCTTCTCCTCAGCGCTACGCTCCTCGGATTCTCTCGAATCCTAACCCCCCCTTACTGAAATCGTAGATCTGCCACTGCCTTGAGCTCATGCTCTGAATGTTTTGAAAACGCAACTCTTTCTTTACGCAGATACGTTTTCTGCCCGTGGCACCGACTCGGTGAATTCATCAACCAAAATATTTGTTTGAAAATGCCGTCAAAAGTGTACTTTTATAAAACACCGTTTTGACCATAGTCGTCATTGTAGAAAAGCGAAATGAACAAATTTTTAAATACTGCTCAAAGCACTTTTGTGGACATACGGAAACGCCAACGTCTCTGTCTTACAACGCTGCATGTGCTTGGCATTTCTGACAAAGCGTTCTCATAATGGAAACGTTTTTAAGACTGAGCACCATTTCAAAAAATTGTATTTTTTCTTACAGCTGAGCACAGAAGAATTATTTTGTGATTTTATGAATGAAACGGAACCAAATCTCGAGTGGTGACTGATTAGAATTGGCAAAACTCGGGGAGGGGTGGCGTTACAAGCCAAACATGTAGTTGCCACTTCTCATTCAGCGTCACTTACTACCTGAGGTGGCCAGATCATACGCTATAAATATCACCAGACGCTTTGCTTCTCAAAAGTGCACCTTGATGTATTTTCTATCATTTTT
>NMRA01001352.1:4668-25245 GCA_002633005.1 Phoronis australis | reverse complement strand
CTCCTTGGATTCAAACTGTAGTGTCCTGGAACTGTGCTGCATTGATTGATTTCCCGCATTAACTTTTTGTGAACTTAATAAATTCACTTTGTTCCAGAAGTCCAAGATACAAGTGGTGGCCAGCCCCACTGTACAGCTAGAACACATAAAAACTCTCTAGAAAAAGCACATGAAAGTACCCTCTGCGACACGTCAAATGCAAAGTGTTTCCATCCCAGCCGTACGCCTGTCCAGTTACCGACGCTCGTCGTTTTAGTTTAAAATACTAGTTATATTTTTTATCCGTCGGTAATGCACGGTCTCTGTATCACAAAAGCCCACAATAACCCTCTTATTAATTTGACCGAAACAAAAATTCTATTGGGTCATGGACAGGCGTACGGCTGGGATGGAAACACTTTGCATTTGACGTGTCGCAGAGGGTACTTTGATGTGCTTTTTCTAGAGAGTTTTTATGTGTTCTAGCTGTACAGTGGGGCTCAGTTTCACTTTCCTGAAGAATAAGGCGACGTCTTGGATCTTTGTTTTGAAACTCGCACCCGCCATCTGGGACATGACTTTGAGCGAATTCTTGCTTCGCACCTGTAGAAGAAGCTGCATTAGCCAATCACAGACAGAGAATTTCAGTTCAGAATCTGGAGGTAGATATAAATGATATGTCTACTTCTGGTATCAGAGTAAGATATCCATAGCTAGGCATCATAGGTACAGCTACAACAGTTTCGTCCAAGTTACTAAAGTTGTTGATATTAAATCTTATCGTGAAACGACAGACACTATCAAAATGCTGTTGCATGCAAAACATGCATCGGAATGTTTTCGTATTTCCATGTGTTTGGAAACGATCAAAGTGAAGTGAAGTGCAGTCTAGAATTCCAGAAAATATGAAGTTATTAGAAAAACAACGATGTAATGATGAAAGAACATCATTAAGGTAAACGTTTTATTTTTGGGGCTTCTTACAAAAACACCAACTTCCCGTTATTTCAAAGAGGATTATTATGGATATAACTGAAGGATAATGTGCCAAAACAGGCTTGGTCACCATTTCTCAGTTAAAGAGAAGGTGACTGTGTTTGTAATTTTTTCCTAAAATTTCAATTTTCTGGTAGTGCTCGATGAATTTTCAGGTTAAGTAAATTCCCCAACTAATTATGCATTCGTCACTCCAAGAAAGTTTATCATTTAGCATTGTGACATAGTGTGTAACTTTATGACAACAAACATGTTCGTTATTTAAAAGTACGATAAAGATCATGGAAGGGAGAGTTTGTTGAGAGAGATATAGAGGTGATAGAAGGAAGAGTTTGTTGAGAGAGATATGCAGGTCACAGAAGGGAGTGTTTTTGGAAGAAGGCTGTCAGCTGTTGGGAAAGAGAGGCAGGAGGGTGGTGATGACAGTTTAGTCATATAATTATCATTGTTTTGTTTTTCAGTTTCCAATGGAAACCACAAGTGCTGCTCAAGGTTCTGGTAGTAGATGCTGGAATGTACTGGATTGGCGTGAGGATGGAAGCTTACCAAAATTTTCCAAGATGCTTAGTGAAATTGTTGGTTTTCGTGAAGAATGGTTCGAAATAAAAAAGAAGTATGCAAATAAGGATGTTGACGAAGTATTAGACGAAATGAGAACAAGTTTTATTTACCGTGTCAATGTTGGAGAAGAAATCGGAACTCAAACCCTGGAAGAGACGAAGGCAGTTCTGAGGGAACAAACAAACACTCCCAGTCTCGGGAGATCCAGTTCAAAGAGTGCGACTGAAACTGAATATTAAGCTAGCAATGGATTACATGGCTGACCTTTTGAAACAAGAAACTGACCATCACTTGTATCTTGGACTTCTGGAACAAAGTGAATTTATTAAAGAAGTTCACAAAAAGTTAATGCGGGGAATCAATCAATGCAGCACAGTTCCAGGACACTACAGTTTGAATCCAAGGAGCGCAGAATATAAAGGAGAGATTCATTATTTTCCAGAGTTTAAGAGCGAAGAAGACGCAGAACAGCGTGTTCAGATTTTAATTGACATTTACAACGACGTCATTGAAGATGCAAAACATATCAAAAGTGAACGTAAAAAGATTGAACTGGTATTCAAGTGCGCTGCTTGGTTTTTCTTTGAGTTCGTCTCACTTCATCCGTTTGGGAATGGTAATGGACGATTGAGTCGTTTGCTGTGTAATTATATAGTTAGTGTTATCACACCATTTCCAACATCTATTTAAAATATATATTGTGAATCCAAAAAGACGGATTACATTGGCGCCATTGTTTCAGCCCGTAAATCCGAGAGGCGGCATCCTTGTGATATAGCAGCCATGATAATTGAATGTAACTGGTCTGGCTGGAAACATTTCATAGCCAAATTGAAAAGGTTAGTGAAATATTGATTCATAATATGGTGCATAACTGCAAACAGACGATACGATATCTCTTTGAACGAAAATTTGATGTCTCCTTCAATCAACACTTACGGCTATAGAGCCTATTTGGGAACATTGTTGTCTTACGGAAGCGAGGTCATTTGGCAAATCTACGGCGTTAGAGCTTTCACGACCTTGTTTCCGATAGCGAGACAGAGTTACGAGGACAAAGGTAGCTACATAGAACGTCTGGATTACGCCGGCGGCAACACGTTGTTTGCTTTTGGTCTGACCCCTGACCTATCGGATGGGGGTTATTTTAATCTCATAAAACACGGAAACCTCTGCTTGGAAGTTCATTTCGCATCGGCCCTGCCTTCTACAATGAACGCCGTTTGTTATGCCGAGTTTGAAAACATTGAGGAAATTGACAGACCTAGAAACGTCTTGTTTGATTTCACACCATGAAGACTCATCAGATTACTGCGATTCTAGAAACCGATGACTTTGTGGCACCGGTCTTTGGCAGTTGTCTTGCCAGTGATAAATTGTATAGCCTAGGTGTCGTTTCACATCCGAATGCTTACGTATGCAACTACGATCCTAGTCACAAACCTGGAACANAAACGTAATCTTTATCCAATGTTGGCACAGATATTGCAGTACACATTTCAAGACTTAATGAAAATTGACCAAAGAGAACACCCTCGCTGTGCCAGTGATAAATTGTATAGCCTAGGTGTCGTTTCACATCCGAATGCTTACGTATGCAACTACGATCCTAGTCACAAACCTGGAACACACTGGGTGGCTATTTATCTAACCCATGATAGAAAAGGAGAATCATTTTGACTCGAACGGCGTGTCACCGCTTTCGGACCACTTGCAAGACTTTTCTCGACAGAAACACGAATGGATGGATGGATAACACAGACCAGACAGCTTCCTAAACCCGCTACAGGAGCCTTATTAAATTTAACAAGAGTATTGATATGAACTTGATAACGGACTGCAGGATCTTTGTTAAATTTAGCAAGCGTAGAAGTTGACAACAGTGGACTACGACTTTGGGACGGATCCGGCGAACTTCGTGCCCCTAGTGTCAATTGATTTTTTTTCCGTTTTCCTCTGTTTCTCTGAATTCCTTGACCGATTTTTATGAAATTTTGTAAAATAGCTTTCTAATAAGAAAAACACGATTATGTGTTGCCGTTTTTGGATGGATTTGGCTTTTTTGCACCATTCAGTGGCCATTTTTAGATGCAGATAAACTCCCGTGCAAGCATACAGTTTGCGGTGCGTTCGTGGGTTCAGTTTAACTCTCCGCGTTTCTCTTGTTATGACTTTTCGTAAATAGCTTTTTATTAAAGACACGATGACATTTTCCTATTTTAGGGTGAATTCGATATATACTCCTCTACCTGGTGTTCATTTTCACTGTTTTCTAGTCTCGTTTTGCGTCCGCCCCTCTGTACTCTGAGGATGATTTTGAAAATTTGCGTTTATGTTTCTATTGTGAAGAGGCCGGCTGATGAGGATTTTCGAACGACTTGGGCTACCGTGGCGCCTCTTAGTGGTTGCATGTCCCAACCCATCTGCAGGAAACTTATTTATTTAACAACATCCCTAGACGCACACCGTTCGCGGTGGAGTCGTGGGCGCATTTTGACGTTCCGCGTTGCTCTTGTACAAGAAGTTTTGCCCAGTAGAGTTAGCGTAATTGAAGTGGCAACTTATGAAACAAAAACCCCAAGAACTAAGTCATGTTTTACGCGACTGGGTGAATCTTACATTTTTGAAGAGTGTTGCGTTTTAAAAGATGTGCCCGCCGAGTCGCGCATTGCTGCAAGATACTTTCGCCGTNACGCGGAGAGTTAAACTGAACCCACGAACGCACCGCAAACTGTATGCTTGCACGGGAGTTTATCTGTATCTAAAAATGGCCACTGAATCGTGCAAAAAAGTCAAATCCATCCAAAAACGGCAACACATAATCGAGTTTTTCTTATTAGAATGCTATTTTACCAAATTTCATAAAAATCGGTCAAGGAATTCAGAGAAATAGAGGAAAACGGAAAAAAATGACACTAGGGGCACAAAGTTCGCCGGATCCGTCCCAAAGTCGTCGTCCCCTGTTGTCAACTTATACGCTTGGTAAATTTAACAAAGATCCTGCAGTCCGTTATCAAGTTCATATCATTACTCTTGTTAAATTTAATAAGGCTCATGTAGCGGGTTTAGGAAGCTGTCTGGTATGTGCTATCCATCCATCCATTCGTGTTTCTGTCGAGAAAAGTCTTGCAAGTGGTCCGAAAGCGGTGACACGCCGTTCGGGTCAAAATATTCTCCTTTTCTATCCTGGATTAGATAAATAGCCACCCAGTGTGTTCCAGGTTTGTGAATAGGATCGTAGTTGCATACGTAAGCATTCGGATGTGAAACGACACCTAGGCTATATAATTCATCACAGGCAAGACAACTGCCAAAGACCGGTGCCACAAAGTCATCGGTTTCTAGAATCGCAGTAATCTGATGAGTCTTCATGGTGTGAAATCAAACAAGACGTTTCTAGGTCTGTCAATTTCCACAATGTTTTCAAACTCGGCATAACAAACATCGTTCATTGTAGAAGGCAGTGCCGATGCGAAATGAACTTCCAAGCAGAAGTTTCCGTGTTTTATGAGATTAAAATAACCCCCATCCAATAGGTCAGGGGTCAGATCAAAAGCAAACGACGTGTTGCCGCCGGCGTAATCCAGACGTTCTATGTAGTTACCTTTGTCCTCGTAATTCTGTCTCTTTATCGAAAACAAGGTCGCGAAAGCTCTAAACGCGTAGATTTGTCAAATGACCTCGCTTCCGTAAGACAACAATGTTCCCAAACAGGCTCTATAGCCGTAAGTGTTGGTTGAAGGAGACATCAAATTTTCGTTCAAAGAGATATCGTCTGTTTGCAGTTANACAAAATGGAAAAAAGTCTTAAGACACCAGCTATGGTTTTCTTGAGGGTTTCATTGAATCTGTTCGAGAAAAAATACAACGTCTCAAACCACTCTTGCTGAAGTATGGATGAGAGGGAAAATTTGCTTTCTGGTGCTACGATAAGCTACGCGTAGAAAAAAGTTATAATGAACATACAAAAGACGACATCGTTCTCATGTCGTTTAATAACGAATAGGTTTTCGGGCGAGGGCTTAAAACATGACTATGGAACCCACACGGTCTGGAATCTAAATTGAAACTTGATTAGACCAGATTCATGTAGGCATGATCTGATGAACGAGCTTATGGGAATCACATAAACTGACCAAAACAAAACAAGCCAGAGTAAACATGTATTTGGAGGTTTGGTAGCATTTTAAAAATTCCAGAGTTTAAAAGGCATATTATGGTAGATGCTCAGGCGTTGCCGTCTTAGTGAAAGCAGCATTATCTAAGTAAGTCATCAAACATTTTCTGATTATCCTGACATGATAGGAATTGTTTGTCGAGCTTTCAAAATAGACAAAGACTGGGCGTACTTTATATTTTGACTTATGTTGCTCCAGAATCAGCTACTGTTTCTAGCAATGCGCATGGGGGCGGTAGTTTGAAGGTAGAAGAAGTTTGAAAATATCACTCAGTTACAAGCTACTTTAATGCGCGAGGTGCATATAATACTGACTGCAGACTTTAACGCGGCTAGGACTGGCTCATCCACAGATTGTATATTAGATGATTTTTTGATATTCCTTGGGATTCACTTGATGGTAATGTTAACAACTTTGGGAGATGATTATTGCAGTTATACTATAAAACGTTTGGTATTTACACAGTGAATGGATGATATGAGAATGAAAGACACCAAAACTAGCGATCACTATGTTTTAAAACTCATTGACGGACTATTGTAATCATAACTCGTATTCATATATTAAGCCTAAACGCCCATTCTAACTTATCGTGCTGCGCCAAGGAAAATAAAGTTATATTGAAATTGGAATATTGGTAGCTTACGCGTGTTAATTTTTGCAAACAAAATAAAAACAAATATTGGAATAGTCGGAGTTATTTATAATAAATTAACCCACCACAGATATAGTGTTGGTACAAAACCTTTAGACAACTTCAGAGGATGGTTCATCCACAAAATAAATAAGATAAATAAATAACAAAAACACGGGTATTTAAAAAGGGTTTTGAATATTCTGTATAGACGGTTGGTCAAAAACAACGAAAGGCTGAATATTACGTACGCGAACCGAAATTTAAACGGCCAGCTAAGAGAAGGGTTAAGCAAATGATAACTCACCACTACCACGAGGATGAGCATGGTCTTTATTGCGAATTTGTTTGATAAAGACACTAAAACTAACGATCGCTGTGTTTCAGAATTTGTCGAAGGATTAATGTAATCGCAACTCGTATACATATATTCAAAGTGTAAACGCGCATTGTAACTTATCGTATTAAGCTACGGAGATTATTAGATTGAAATTGATCAATTGGAAGTTGATGTCTGTTAAAATGTTTGGAAAAAGAGAATAAAAATTTTGAAATAATCGGAATTGTTTACGATAAACTCACCACAGAGGTAGTGTGGGTGACAAACCTTTATACAACTTCAGAGGATGGTTAACATAAAATAGACAAAAATACTAAAAAAGTTCTTGAAATAAAAATATAGAGTATAGACGGTTGGTCAAAAACAACGAAAGGCTGAATACTACGTACGCGAAACGAAACTTAAAAGTCTGGCTAAGAGAAGCAAATGATAACTCACCGCTAACTCTCAAACTTTGATCTCGGAATAGTTTGTATAATCAGTCGTCTCTTCGGTTTACTTATATTACCGAGGTCTTTTTATAAACTTTGCGCAGCACCTAATAACATAAAGACAATCATTTATTTGCGACGCGTGTATGCCCAGACGTGTTTGTGTCAGCCTAGGTTTTACGTGGTGATTATGTAAGATTTGTCAAAGCTCAGACGGTGCTTTGTGTATATTTATGTACGAAAACTTGACGTCACACTTCGCATTCATCCGCTTTTATTCACTTTTGTATGCCGTTAATAATTCTCGGTTAAACCTGAAAACTTTCTTTTCTCTCTTAGTTGGTCAGACTATTTCCAACACTATACCTACCTGCAAGAGAGGTGCGCGTTCACCTACTTTTATCCCAAACGACGAGTGTTCGACGACGGTGTCACCACTGGACCCTTGAACATTTAATTCGGAAATTTGATAAATTTTCTATAGACTACTTTTCTGAACGTCTTGGTGATTTTATTTTTGAATGATGATTTTTGTAGTGTTGGTTTGTCATTAATACACGTTTAAACGCTATCAGTTTTATGTTCTGTGTTAGCTGGTCGGTTAGAGTACGATTCGCTTAGTACCGTCGGGGCCTGGATTAGACTTTACGCGACATCTGTTGCTGAGTTGGGTGGTTATTCCCTTTTGTATACGCCTTTTGTTTTTGATGAAACAGAACACACAATATGCAACGACAGTCGGCGCACACGAACTAAGTTTTGTTCTTGTTGCTAGGAGCCGCAAAGCGGGCATCGAGGTGCCTCTCTAACCAATTAAACCTATTACGTAATCAGGTGTAACGTCATTGACACATCCGTCCGGTAGGTGTCCCTTCCGATCGCAGTAATCCCACGTGACCTTTGACCTTTCACATAGATGACCTTTGACCGAGACCCTCAAAACGGGGCGTCTAAATGACTTACTATACTACTGATGTGCTTGTATTATGAAGATTACTCACATTTTGCCCTTAGCCTATTGAGGAGACAAGTACCATGCCTTTCCATTTTGCAAAGTACAACATACTACATATATGCCCTCTACTGGCCACTTTATGGTACCAATAAACAACCCTAGAAGGATACCGTATACGGTGCAATTGTGGGCGCATTTCAACGCTCTGCGTTGCTCTTGTTTGGTAAGCGGTTCATTCGATCATCTTTTTAAAACAGGGCATGAAACTTCTTGACGACTGCGACTGTTTCACCAACTTTATTCACTGAGTAGGGGGTGTCATCAAACGGGTTTAGGTTTTAGTGTTTATTACACTAAATTTAAAGGTGATTAAATCGTATTTTGTCAAATTATCTACAAACTAAAGGCTGTTCAGTTATCGTAATGTTGATTTTCGTTGATCCATATATTATAGACAACAGATTTGCTACAGCCGACCATGATTAGCAGACTGCGTACTTGCGGAAATAAGTTGGCCAGGTGTCGCTAGTGAATAATGCCGTAACGGCTTGTGCGTAAATGCACAAATTTCGTCCATTGAAAGTATACGGCCTTGGCGGTCCATACACTACGGTCTATGGTTGAACAAGATATGGAACTAAACTTGTTTTTGGGTTGCAAAACACCATGTTGTATTCTCAGAAATTTAGGAGATCGTACCAGTTTTCACAC
The DNA here is from genome assembly GCA_002633005.1 of Phoronis australis. Lineage (NCBI taxonomy): Eukaryota > Metazoa > Phoronida > Phoronidae > Phoronis > Phoronis australis. The sequence continues at coordinate 16,460 of NMRA01001352.1, read as the reverse complement.
GCAAAATAGGGATTTTAAAATGAAGTTCACAGATTATGTGCAGACTACTTACTGTGTTTAATTGACTTGTATTTTGCACGGAGGTGCATTCACACTACTTTTGCATTGCGACTACAAAATTAGACAGTGACCGCAATCTCTAGCTGGCCTGACTAGAGACGAAAAAACTCCTATAGGCACTTGATACGGCGGAAGCTTTTCGAATAACTATGTGTTTGTAGTACGCTGATAAAAATATCAGTCACCTTGCCACCAATTGAAAGGGACACCTTAGGAGGGCGTCGAACAAATACTAGCTTTATCAAACTCGCTCTACGAGCGGCCCAATTTGGTAAACCAGTACAAAATAATGCCTCAGCAAACCAGTAAAAAATGTCTGGTGTTAGTCTGTGTATGAATCAATTGTTGAGCTTTTGCTGAGGCCGGCAGCGTTGGGGGCACGAATGCGATGATAATTGCTTTTGAATGCTGTTGTGCAAATATCGATGATTCGACAGGTTTATTTTGACATGAACCAACGTTGATTAGAATTTACAGCAGAATCCTAAGTTGGATATCACCAAACCAACTCCTAAAAATTTTCATACAAGAAATTTGTTTGTCGTGTCATTTGGAAAAGTTATGTGCTTCCCAGTTGATTGAGCAAGTCTATGGGCAGACATTTATGCAAAAACGGAGAACTCCTTTGACCATTTCTGAAGAATTGAATTACACTAAAGATGCTCTTGCAAAGTGCGGTTATCCACGTTGGTCGTTCACCAAAGCAGAAAGATCAGAGTGGAGAAAAGTAAACACTCAGACAACCACTACTGTGAGCTCTCCTACTCGGGTGGTGATTCCCTGCGTCCAGAGTGTTTCTGACCGCCTCAAGAGGACATTTAAACAGGATTGGCGAAAAACAATCGACGAAACTGGATTGAATTCACAACACTACAGGATAGATGGAACATAAACGATGGAACATCATGGAATTCACAAAACAGGATGGAATAAACAAAGCAGCTTTGGGTTCACGATATGGAACACACTACTTTGGATTGAATTGATGTAGATGCATTGAATGCTAAGACAAGATTGAATAGTCGTACCACTGGCATTAAATGGAATTAAATATGAGTGCGAACTTTAAAATCAGCGCATACGTAAAAAGGACATTGTATTATTCGACGATTCGGTTTATTATCTCCAAACCATTGTAAAGACAAATTTTCGCAATACACTACGAAGATCGACATACTGTTTAAAGAATAATTGAAGCTGTTGCTCCATGTTTGCAACTGGTAACAATTTTTAAAGCCGTTAACAGACTTTGCCAATGTCTAGGCTCAAAACACCATGGAGTATTTCTCAAGGAAGTGATGTTGTGTACCAACAGCCCTGTAATGAATGTGAACAGTTTTACATTGAAACAACCAACAGGATTCTCAACATTAGAGTCACAGAACATTTTAAAGACACATGCAGTTCTGTTCTTGTCATTCACTGACCACTGGTCACACAATTGATAACTCTGGTGTTCAAAGTTTTGACAAGGATAATGCCACCTTCAGGCTCCTCTTTAAGGAATCTTATTCATTTACACATGCAGCTGAATCACAGTGAATGCTATATGAATAGAAACATTAGATCATTCAATGAGGTAAATATCTACCTCATTGGTTCACTTAAGCCCAACTGTTTTGAATTCAGGTCTCTCCCCTCACAATGCATTTTGAAATGTACCTCTGCAGAGTGTTCTAGTGCTGTGTTCCCTAACTGGAATATTGTGAACATTTGTCTTGAGAATGGTTTAGAGACAATAAACCGAATACAATACCTGTTTAGATATGCGCTGCTTTTAAATCCCATAATCATTTTTTGGACAAAAACAAATAGAACCGAATATACTATTTGATGTTTTTTGCACAAAGGGCAGCTAGTAGGAACTTGTTGTTGGCTGGGAGAAATTTTAACCCATGACCGCGAGACAAAATGGTGCTGTCTTCATCGTTCAGACATGCATACATGTAGAATGTCTACAGTAGGTCTATATCAAACAAGCTTTTTGAGATTTCATTTTGACCAATAATATCACACGGAAGTGAGTCACGTGTTGCTGTGGATCTTGCTACATTTCACTGAAAGACAAAATCTCGAGGTCCACTCTATGGCAGATTTGAATAAAGTGAAACGTCAAATTCAATAGACTTCCTACATTTAAATACTATTATTGGGTTGAAATCTATAATTTGCAGTGGGCGTTTGGATAAATACACAGACTAGTCTATAAGATCCTACATGATCTGAACAAGAACTGAGATTGGAAGTCCTCATGTTTTTCTAACACTTGTTTCTCATACTACTGGTGTTAACATATTTTGACATTGGTGTGAAACGAGTAAAATAAATGTGCCCAAAGTCTCTTGAGTAGAAAATACTCAACTGTTTCCATGAAGGTTGTTTGACACAATTTGTCAAGTGTCCGTATTTAGCATCCATTGTTGTAAAACATTGACCAATGATAACACATTTGAATACAATTTTTAATTCAATTAGTGTATTATTTGGTTAGAAATATGTTGGTTTTATATCGCCTTTTTTAGTTTTGCGTTTGTTAATTGTGCACGACATCTGATTTCAAAATCATGTCATACTAATTAATCCGCTAACCAAAGTACAGACATAGCGGTGAATTAATGTAAACATTAATTTTGAACTTATTTATAAAGGAAACTTCTAATCCCAGATTGCTGCCACCAACTAATCACATTCCGCAACTCAAAAACATTCGCCCTGCAGCATTGCAGTGGCACAAAATGAAAAAGACTCACATTTTTGAAGACGTCATAATAATGTATTTATGCGATGTTATGTTACTGAAAACAAAGTTCGTTGCCTCCTCACTTTTTGTGGAAAGAGCCAAACCCTAACATGTTGATGAACCAAAATCAAGACGAACACGTTTATTTATGCGGACGTAAGGGAATGTTAAACACCCATTGTAACATAAAAGTGTCATCTTATCAACATAATCCGTTTTCAAAGGAACTTCAATCAGTTCACACTTTGACACTGATGTGCATATTAGACACTGTATTACAGAAAAAATATCCCATCACCCCTTAAGTTTTTGCAAACATGTATTTGGCAAACATCCCGGTACAAAATGAAAAAGTTAAAAAATCAACATTTTGTTGATCACCCATAAAACGCGTACGTTGTTTAATGCTAACTTGATGTTATCCAACGAATATGTTTTTAACACCTACATGTATTATCTATTCGACAGAGGGAATTCCCACTTCATCATGCAGCGGAATTTGGGGACGTATATGATCTGAAGTCGGAGCTTCAAAGAAATACCAACGTGAACGCACTGGATAAGGTACGGCAGTCATTGAGTGACTGACTTGTTACAAAACTACTCCTGAAGCAATGATCTTTTTATTGAAATCTGCTTTAAGGAAACATTTTTACACTTTCAGTATTGTTGAGCAGCAAACATATTTCATCTCTGTGGTATTTATGGTTGAGCTATCAAACATATGCCCGATTAGAAATGCTCGACATTTATTCTGCATCTTTCGCAATTACCGAATTGTGGTTAGAGAGACATGGATGTAAGTGGTCCATTGAATGGTTCATAATGCATCAAGGACACGTGATGTTAACACTTGGACATAATGTGAAAGGAGTGATATGTTTGTGTGCAGCAACGTGTTGAGTATTTTTCTGAAATATTCAAGGTATCTCTCAGCCAAACTAATGTTAGATACTTGGTCTATTGTTCCTTCTGACAAAGGTCCCGTGTGACAATTTGCCTATTTATGGTTAAGCTAACCTGGGATCTTCAAAACTTATTTTAGGAATCAGACAACGATTATGACAATGCAAGCATTTCAAAATAATCTGAAATATTAAATCCAGTATTAGTGCCCTCCTTAATATTGAAAAAGAAAATACACGGACACGCAGCTTTTGGAATTTTTTTTGTACATGTACCAGGATTCTGGATCAAAGATTCACGATTTATTCCAATGTGTGCTCTGATTTAGCATTTGACTTTCATAAATTATACAAAAAATATATCAGAAGAGTAATATATACCTTGTACAGTGTGCCATCAAAGTGCATGTCTATTGAGGACATAAGATTTCGTAATATATCTATGGAACTCTTTAGTTCGACAGAATTAATTTTGTCTATGTTAGGAGTAACGAGATCATTAGTTCAAACTCTTTTACCACCTAGCTAATACACAATATTTAATCATAATTTCACTTTCACGATCAACTAACCTTAGCCATTGAACTTCAAATTATATTGTAAAATATTTTTTTTAACTGTTCATGTACACCATAACTTTGACCTCTTTCACAATTATTTAATTTAGCTTTTTTCACAACTCCCAAAACATCGATACCACGATGTTAGTATGAAGGTTCTTTGTGTGGTCTTGTGTTTTATAAACGTAACGCAGAATAGTTTCTCATGGTCTTTCTAGAATAAATTAAAAACTGGACAAAAGACCGCTTGTGACTGACAATCAAGACCATCACAACATCACAATTACACTATTATTTCTATAGCTTAGACCATGTGTTTTTTTGAATTGGTGTGTACTATATTTTCTTTGTTCCGGTAGGCACGGCTTTTTCTGTATCCAGTACAAGCCAGAGATGGTTGTGGTGCAGATAATGAGGATTTGGAGACATTGTTTTGTTGTTCTACACTGACTAAAATAACAAGTAATGGCTAACATCACGACTGTGATTGTCGAAACAAATGTAGCCAACCACTCAGTAATATTATTGTTTATCCGTGAGTAGAGGGGGTTGTCGCTCGTGCCCTGTTAAGCGGGTCGTGGGGTGAGCGGTTCGAGTGGGCTTTGGAACAATCAAACCTGGTTTGGACGACAATTCTAAAAAATAGTCGCACAAGACTCTTCTCAATTAAGTGATTGGAAATAGAAAATGGCTACGATAATACCCATCTCTTTTACACAGTGATGTGTAGAGATAATGGCCAGATTCATACAAACCTTATGATGTTCACAAACGGCACCTAGCCTGACAACATGGTATCATGCTGACATGGTAGATTTAATGCACCTGCGGTGAAACATGCATATACCTTCTTTAACATTCTCACTCTGTAATTAGCAACCGTTCATTGGTTTGTTGTTTAACCTCAGTAGTACCCTAAAATGTGAAAGCAGGATTAACGTATAAGCCTACAATGGATTTCATGTTGTTATTTGGAGCTAAAGACGTTTCAGTTATATTTTATTGGTTGTTGGAGGTGATAATTTCTGGCTAACCATAAAATCAGTGAAATGGCGTTGTGATCTGTAGGAAGTAAGTAGTGCTATTTGCATAATTTGTTTAAAGTGACATTATCAGCCTGAAAACTTAGTTAGTGTGATTATACCCGTCGATGATTCATAAAAAGCTTAGCCCTTCCAGTTGCATATGCCGCTGGTTAAATGACTGATCATAATCTAACTGATCCATGATAGCATAAGGTACGACATGGCATTTTGAAACTGGCAACTATGAATGCTTCTTACCCTATTGGATTATTGAAATTATTCAATATCTAAACAAAAATTGTGTTATGTGGTTGAAAATAATAGACACGTCGAGTTTTTGGCAAAAAGATCGTTTTTACGGTTCATGGAAAAAAGAAATATTACACTCGTCCCAGGTTGATGACACAGACAAAACCTCTTGGAAATTTTGTCAAAATCCCCAGGCTTGCCAAATTTTACACTGGTGCAGACCTTATTGTCAGAGAGAACATGACAGACCAGGTACATTTGTAGGTGATACAAGTTTTGGCACATGAAGAACTTTAAAAATTTTTGAGACAAGGGCTGCAAACAAACTCAAAAGTCATTATACATCATGTTTATCCTAACTGCAAATTAGCAACAATATCAAATGCTTAAAACACGTATGCTTGACAACGCATGAGGAATTTGAAGTATTAGCTTTCATCAATTTCTCTCCTCGGAAATTGCAAGAGATGCAAAGATATCAATAATATTTATTCAGTCACAAATGTGTGATTCGGTGGGGCTTACCAATTGATCAAACACCGAAGCATGGATCTCAGCATTTCTTATTGCCTGTACTACTGTGGCACCATCCCCATCAGAGTTTGAACTTCATGCTCTGCCCTCCTGTGGTTACATTCTTTGCCTAACTATCCGATCTTCTTGTTAATTTACGTGCACAAAATCCCCCCCCCCCTCGTTGGATACCGGCTTGCAGTTTTTCACAATGGGAAATCAATTAATGAATATAAATACGTTAAAGTGATGTGCGTAACATTTTCTTTTTTCCGCTAGGCGAAGCTTGTTCTGAACCCAGTCAAAGCATGAGATGATTGTGGTGCCGATAATGGGGATTTGGAGACATTGTTTTGCTGCATTACGCTCTCTTAATAATAAGTAATGATTAACATGATTGTGACAGTCAAGCCCAATGTAAATTGGGAAAATATATCTGAAACAGGCATAATCAATAGAATAAGGGTTGATCTAAAGCCCCTCAAACCCCTCGAAGCCCACACCCCAAACCCCTTCGATCCACGACGCCCTCGACCCCCTGCGAACAACCCCCTCGGCCCAGTCTACGCAAGCTCGACTGGATCTGAGCATAGAACAAGCGCTGATTTGCAGGACCAACGAGTCTTGCTGTGAGCTCGGCGTGCTTTTTCCTGTTTTTGTTTTGCAATTGAGAGAATTGATTCGGCAAGTTTGAAAACCAAAAAGTACAGAAAAAAACTGCACCATGTCAATTCAAAGACCTACCAACATTACAGGTAGTATCGTTCCGCGCAGAGTGTAATCGTCTCGTCTGCTCTTTAGTGAATTCCATATTCGAGCTAGTTTTGGATATGTGCAAAAAGATCACGAATATTTTTTTCAGTGAATACAGTATGAAAAATATAAAGTGAGCTAAAAAGTATTCCAGTTATTTTTAATATTTTGTAACGCAGTATACCTCACAAAAATATAATGAAAATGTGAAATTATGTGTAAACACGTTAATATACTCTCTCCTTAAGTTCAGTGCAGCATGGCTGATGGTAGTCGCTCTTGGAACTATTTCCCAGGCAGCCTGGAAGCATTATGAAGACTATGGTCAAAATACAGCTAGATTGTGTGCTGAGTCCCCTTAGACCCCGAAAATACACACAGCCCGGGTAGTTCTCCTCGTGACCTCGTCCTTAAACTTAAATCAACACGTAAGTCGAACGACCGGCGGTGGTGCTTGCAAAATCAACTAGCCAACCGACACTCAGCTTGGGTGAAGCCGTCTTCAAGTGAAAAACAATCTGATCAGCGTCATTTGCTAGCATAATTCTCCGCCTTTTGCACAAACAAAAATAACCGTTTTCAAAACAGTGCGCACGTGATACGTGCACGTACCAATTCTCAAGCGGCAGCTTCGCAGCAAAATTTGTTCTGAAATCTGGTTTGTGCCCAAATCGTGGACGAGAACAAAAATTGATTGAAGAATCAAAGAAAAGAAACTGAGGTGATGCAATATTTCTTAGCTCCGAAAATCGACGCAAAAGATCGCAGCACAATTTTAGAAACCGAACTAGAAAGATTATTGTCACGGCGTGACAATAGCAGACTCTGCGCGTGCGTATTACTGGAATTATTATTGGAAGTTACTGACAGGAACCCGTTTACCAATATGAAAAGGAATTCTTTAAAATTGTAGGAGAAATTACATATTAATTTTTTGATGACCTTTCCACTAATTGACCTCTTCCGGTGCATTATGATCCCCGATGAGGGAGTAATTGTTAACTCGATTAAAAGTGTGGTTAATGCTAATAATCACAGATGTCTTACTTTAAGAACTTCAGAATACAAGATGAATGAAGTGGTCAAACTTTCAGAAGAAAAATGCACCTAATGGCCCCATGGGTGCCCCAAATGACCTGAAAATTTAGAATTCAAACTCAATTGCACTTAGTAAACGTAATTCTGAAGTCTCTAGCTCAAAATTTTAGTTTGCACTCAATGACCTTTGACCTATTTTTTCTGATTGGTTAGACCTATTGTAAAGTAAAGTAGGATATTTAATTGGCATGTTGACTTAAATCAGTGTGCTGAAATTGACAAGAATTTCTTGAAAAACGTAAGAGATATAACATTTTGAACTTGACATGACCTTTGCACTAATTGACCTGATCCGGTGCATTTTAAGCATCTTTAGGAGAATTATTGCAAAGACCATGGAAAATGTGTTTAACGCTGAGAATCACAGTTGTCTAACGGTTGACACATCAGAATACTTGCTGATTGAAAAGGTCAAATTTTCAGAAGAAAAATGCACCTAATGACCCCATGTTTGCACTAAATGACCTGTAAACTTTGGATTCCGATTTGATTTACCTGTGGTAATCACACCTGTCAATTTGAAGTGTCTAGCTTAAAATTTTAGTTTGCACCTAATGACCTTTGACCTATTTCACCTGATTAGATGACTCGATTACTTAGAAAAGTAATTTTTTTAAATTGTCATGTTGACTTATACCTGTGCACCGAATTTGCAAAAGATAGCTTTAAAACTGAAGGAGGAGTAGCATTTTGAAAATTATATGACCTTTGCACCAAACGACCTCTTCCGGTGCAATATGGAATACGATTATATAACCAATCAAAATTTATATACTGTCAAAAGTCATATGCTGAATTTAAAGACCGTACCTGCACCCAATTTGGAGTTATTAAGCGTCAAAGTTGGTCGGAAGAAGAATAAGAACTAGAAAGATTATTGTTACGGCGTGACAATAACGGACTCTGTGCGTGCGTATTACTGGAATTATTATGGAAAGTTACTGACAGCAACAAATTTACTAACATGGAAAGGAATTCTTTAAAATTGTAGGAGAAATTACACATTAATTTTTTGATGACCTTTCCACTAATTGACCTCTTCCGGTGCATTATGAGCCCCGATGAGGGAGTAATTGTTAACTCGATTAAAAGTGTGGTTAATGCTAAAAATCACAGATGTTTTACTTTAAGCACTTCAGAATACAAGATGAAAGAATTGGTCAAACTTTCAGATGAAAAATGCACCCAATGACCCCAAGGGTACACCAAATGATCTGAAAATTTGAAGTGTAACTCAAAATTTTAGTTTGCACCTAATGACCTTTGACCTATTCCACCTGATTGGATGACCCGATTACTTAGAAAAGTAATTTTTTAAATTTTCATGTTGACTTATACCTGTGCACCGAATTTGAAAAAGATAGCTTTTAAACTGAAGGAGGAGTAGCATTTTGAAAATTATATGACCTTTGCACCAAACGACCTCTTCCCGTGCAATATGGAATAAGATTATATAACCAATCAAAATTTATATACTGTCAAAAGTCATATGCTGAATTTAAAGACCGTACCTGCACCCAATTTGGAGTTATTAAACCTCAAAGTTGGTCGGAAGAAGAATAAGAATAAGAATAAGGATAAGAAGAATAAGAATAAAATTGAAGAAAACCCAGGAACAACAGTACTCTGCGCTTACACGCGCAGAGTAATAAGAATAAGAATAAGAATAAAATTGAAGAAAACCCAGGAACAACAGGAATAACGCTAGAGCGCTTCTGTTTCCGATAACAGCTTATTATTTAATTTACTCAAAGGAGAGTGCATTTTGATTACACTAATTTTGTGTCAGATTTTATTTGGTCAGTTTTTACCCACGTCTGCGCAAAGCTGTATGTTTAGAATACAGCTTTGCACCAAAGCTAACTGCTTCCATGACAGTGAACTCACAATTCGCCATTTCTTACGCCACTTTCTGTTTTTACCATCGGTCTTGAGCCAGATCAAATTCGTGTAGTCAAGTCTTTTGGTATAGTCACTCGATAGTCATATACTAAAATTAGGATATGTGTCTGTATCTGTCTCAGCAGGCCGTGGGTCAAAAGGGTTGGGCTTTATGGGTCATGGGGTTTGTGGGTCGAAGGGGTTGTGGAATGTGAGGGTCGAGCGGGGTTTGCTACAATCCGCATAGTGCTCTACATGGCATTTTTGATCTGGCAAGTACGAATACTGCTTACGCTTTTGGATTACAATAGACACATAATAACCCAGTGTCAGAGGTTTTATTACCAGCTTCTTTGAGTTTGGGGAGAAGAGAACGAAGATGGGTGGCAATGGTAATCACGTCTCTTTAGTAGTAACATTTTCTCCCATTTAAGATACTACTCATTTTATTTGTCGTTTAATGTTGACCCTCTTCATTGTTTGCATGGTAAAATTCAGTTAACTACAAAAGACGAAAAGGGATATATGACCCATTGCAACTACTGTCTATTTGTTGGAGGCCTCAACCTCTATTGGACAGCCTGGTTGTGCAACGCAATTGCACATCATGACTTGCGTGCATCACCCGTTACCATAGTGGCTTTAATATCCCCGATAATGAAGCAATGGGTGAACTTCTAGAATTATCTTGATTTTTGCAGAAGATGAAAAACAAGTTGTGCGAAACATCTATAGACGATCAAATTAAACAAATGTGTAGTGAATCAAATAAATGATGGGAAGTAATTAGTGAAACAAACACACTGTGAGCCAAAACGATATATCAGTGGAAAGAATAATTTTACACTCAATATTTTAAGAAAACTGTTTTCATTCTCGAAAACTTAAGTTTTTGTCGAAAACAAGTTTTTTGGAACGAACTTAAGTTTTCATAACTTAAGTTTTCAAAAACTTAAGTTTTTCAAAAACTTAAGTTTTCTGAAAACTTAAGTTTTAAAAACTTAAGTTCGTTCCAAAAAACTCGTTCCAAAATACTTAAGTTTTTGAAAAACTTAAGTTTTGGAACAAGTTTTTAGTAACAAACATAAGTCATCAAAATTTAAGTTTTTGAGAACTAAGTTTTCCGAACATAAGTTTTCAAGGAACTAACTTTTGAAAACTGAAGTTTTCTAAAAGCAACAAGTTTCAATAGGACAGACATTCAAAAATTTCGATTTTCACTAAAACAAGAGTGGAGTACTAAACAGTAACAAATTTAATGATTCTCATAAAGATTTAACAAACTAGAGTTCTATTAACATTTCATTAACAGTGATTAATTGCAGAAAATAAAATGCACTTCCTAAAATACACTAGTTCCTTAAAATAAGTGAACGTAAGTGAAATATCAAAATCCTAAAAACCAGAAACATTTCAAAAATCAGGTCATCAAGAGTCATGCATACAATGCAGTGAAAACTAAATGAGGCTAATAATATATTCATTATTTGCATCGTTTCAGTCTATGACAATTATGAGATAACTGAGGGAGCAAAATGGAATGTACAAACAGAGAAATCACTACCAAGTCATGAAACACAACCAAAGAAAATGTGATTACATAGCCAGGAAGGACTACAACAAATGTCTACGTTTCAACAGCAGACTTTGTCAACTACACCAATGACACCAAGAATAGCAAATCACTTAATGTTCCAAATCCGAGAATATCTGCAGATACAAAAGCATAACATAAAACGTAACTAAAAGTTTATCGACAACGGCCACAGGTCTGATTTTGGGAAGTACAATCCTTATGCTAGAAAAAGTGCCTAGAATCACCTATAATTGTTTGCAACCTTAAAAATATCAATTTAAAAGTCAACGTTTCGTTTTGTTGACAATCATAATAACAGTAAATCCAATACACTCCATGGTGCGAACAAGTTTCACTAAAAGTAACCCTAAGTACAACCTGGTTATACGAGATGGAAATTAGAAAACTTAGACCTTTGACCACAAAAATATT
>NMRA01001351.1:0-25252 GCA_002633005.1 Phoronis australis | reverse complement strand
CTTTACTCGAGGACGTGGGTTCGAGTCCCACCAGGTCACACTGTTAAACCCTTGAGCCAGGTTTCTAGCTCCTCAGCAGTCGGTTTTAAGTATATATTAATAAAGCACAAAAATAGTTCTGGGCCCGGTGATCTGTGCAATGGGCCCCACTGGGGCCTGCACACTTCTGGTACAACGTGTATCTGACCGCCTCAGTGCAATTGCTTCTTATAGGTGATATCATAACAACTGATACCTCAGTCGCAACTTGTTGTTTTTCACTTTGATACAATTAATGACTGCCAAGTTTTGGTTCAGACTCCGTATTGCCAAGTTTATTTTGGAGCCTAATGTCATGGTTTAGCGAGTGGCAACACGGCAGGCGGTCGTCGTGACTTATTGGCAGATGCCACCCTGACTCGGAAAAATGACGGCAATACAGCCGAACTGACTCGGTTGGCTTGAGCGTCAGCACGTCGGCATGCCGCCCGGCCAGCCGATTGCATGGGTCGCACGTTCAGTCGATCACCAGCTGTTCTCAGTACCGGAGTATTAATTTGTGCCGATTTGTGCCACCGATTGTCATTTCTTTGGGTGTTTTAGTTTCATTACTAAGTCGATTTTTGGTTTTGATACACATTTAAAGTGAACTTGACGTTGAATTATTGAAAAATAAGGATCATATGCCACGCCCCTAATTTAAAGGACTAAGTCCTCCGCGTAGTTTTATTGAATTCAGGCCTCAGTTTTTAGTTATGTTATTAGAAAATTTCATTATCAAAAGAGGAGCTCATAATCAAGATGAAATGGTAAAAAAATTAAATCTGTTTTGTAAGCAAAGACACAGATAGGCAAATAATAAAGGGAACTTAGTTGAGACTGTTTCATGCAACCCGGCTGAAACTTAAGGGCTTGAGATCTATATGGCTTTGAACACCTTGAGTATTGTGTAGCCTCAACTCCAAAATGTTACGGGTGATTTTTAGGTTACAAAAATATCCAAGGTGTTCCAAATAGAAATATTTTAAATGCTCCTTCCTAAGTAATTTATGGTCTTATTTGTGAGGTGTTACGGTAAAACACAACCCAAAACAATGGTATTGATTACGGTATCGAGAGTTTTTAAAAGAACATGGCGGCCTCCTTGAAAAATCTGTGAGCACATCCAGTTGTTTTTAACTACTTCAAAATTCTTTGCTGTGAAATCAGCATCTTAACCTCTCAACAAGGTTAGCAAAACCACACATTTTGAAGAAGCTAAAAGGGAATAACAGTAGATCTGGCACTCATACGTGTGATTGTACATACACAAACTGTTAGGCCCCACCGTCCTACGCCGGGCTACGGCTACATAACATAGCCTGTGCCGGCCAGTCGGAACTCATTTCAGGGCTCGACATAACGAGCTGCAGGTCGCATTTGCGACCTGAAATTTGGAAATGCGAGCTGAGATTTTTGTCANAAGTCGATTTTTGGTTTTGATACACATTTAAAGTGAACTTGACGTTGAATTATTGAAAAATAAGGATCATATGCCACACCCCTAATTTAAAGGACTAAGTCCTCCGCGTAGTTTCATTGAATTCAGGCCTCAGTTTTTAGTTATGTTATTAGAAAATTTCATTATTAAAAGAGGAGCTCGTAATCAAGATGAAACGGTAAAAACATTAAATCTGTTTTGTAAGCAAAGACACAGATAGGCAAATAATAAAGGGAACTTAGTTGAGACTGTTTCGTGCAACCCGGCTGAAACTCTAAGGGCTTGAGATCTATATGGCTTTGAACACCTTGAGTATTGTGTAGCCTCAACTCCAAAATTTTACGGGTGATTTTTAGGTTACAAAAATATCCAAGGTGTTCCAAATAGAAATATTTTAAATGCTCCTTCCTAAGTAATTTATGGTCTTATTTATGAGGTGTTACGGTAAAACACAACCCAAAACAATGGTATTGATTACGGTATCGAGAGTTTTTAAAAGAACATGGCGGCCTCCTTGAAAGATCTGTGAGCACATCCAGTTGTTTTTAACTACTTCAAAATTCTTTGCTGTGAAATCAGCATCTTAACCTCTCAACAAGGTTAGCAAAACCACACATTTTGAAGAAGCTAAAAGGGAATAACAGTAGATCTGGCTCTCATACGTGTGATTGTACATACACAAACTGTTAGGCCCCACCGTCCTACGCCGGGCTACGGCTACATAACATATAGCCTGTGCCGGCTAGTCGGAACTCATTTGTGGGCTATGGGAGACCCTAATTGAAGTGCAGTGTACTTGGAAATAGTCAGATACAGATGTCCTGCATTTTGAGAACCACTTTCCTCTGCTGAGCATCAAACTGTTCTAAAAATCCGAGAACGGTGTAAGAGACTTGACTTGACTTCATGTGAGATGGTAGGGGCCTTAGTGCCTAGATTTTGGGGCTGAATATGGGCTCCATTCTTCCCTGAAAAATAATTTAAAGTCACTCAAAATTCCCCTCATCAAGCCCAAAAACTACCCTTGGAGGATTAAAAAATTTATCCCCTACTTAGAATCACTTTTAACCTCCATAGTCTCTTGTATTGGTGGCAAACATGGGAGGATTTTCACCTCACCCTCAGGTAAGATAGGTCCCTGGATAAAAATGCTGTAGATTTGCCAATTATTTATGCATTAACATAATCAAGAAAATTCTCTCTGCACTCCTGTTGTTGATTGGTGGGACATTGTGCATATTTTTCTATGGTCACATCAATACATATACACACAAGTAGCATGCCCATATAAGGCAAGGTACAGCAAAAAGAAAGAGAGTGAATGCGTTCCAAGTCTAGAGGATGCAATCAATTATTTCTTGTACAACAATTGCTTATGCAATTCTTATACAACAATTGCTTATGCAATTCTTATACAACAATTTCTTATGCAATTACAGAACATTGGTGGAGATCGTCTTCCAACAACTCCCACTCATTTCACAAAGTTAATTAATTCTGAGTTAATGTTCAGACATTCTCATTGGTTTTGTTTTAGGCAAAAGTGAAGGTGAGACAAAAACCTTGAGACGGTATTCATAAAAATGTGACAGATCAGGGTTATTATCCATGTAACGACAGGAGTGGCAGTGCACCAAGGATCACCATCACTATGTTGTTAGAATATGAGCAGCAGATATTTTTGGACTGTTTCCATGATGATGGTCTCCTTATCATGGCAAAGTGAGTTTTGACTGTCGTGGTTGAGTTCGTCAATTTTGTCGTAGTCTAGTTCTTGAATTTTGCAATAAACATAGATTATTTAAAGATACAACTCAATCCAATTCATCAAAAGTGAATTTAGTCCAATGGAACAAAAATGTTCTATTTAACATGCAATCAAGTGGAATTTTTAAAATTAAGAATGTCAGATGTCCCAAGTATAAAAATGAAGAAAAATTTTGCACTGTACAAATCATAAATCAAAACATGTAAATTTTGAGCATGTTAAGAGTATAATTGACTTTTGAAAAAAAATTTGCAATTCATTGCAAAATTGAAGGCATGTTCTACTATAACTACAAATATTTGTTCAAAGGATGGATATTGTCATTCATCTATAGGTGAAATACTGGATGCAAAAACTATAAATCATTAAGTTAGGGAAATGATATTTCAGTGCTTCCAGAGCAAGTGAGTTGCACTTTTTTAATTTGTACTTTTAATTATTTTGGCATTCTGCAAATTTGTAAAGCTTGAAACTGTTGACACTAACTGTTCACAGTTTGGTCTTTAACTGTCGTGTTATTTTTGTTAGTACTGCTGATTGTTGGTATCACTTGTACTACACTTTTCTGCAGACAGGCTGATCTTAAGCTGGCCTGTATGTGAATAGTTTTCTGTAGATATACCCAGGTCCTACGTTTGGGAAAAATATGTATGATTCAATCCTAAAAGGTTCTGCTGTTTCATTGGCAGTGGACACCAAAACCTTGATTGAAGTAAATTTTCAAAACATTTTGTTACGAAAAATATAATGCTCAATAATTTTAGCTAAGATCAGATAGCAATAGAAAGCATTATATCTTGTATTCAACTTTGAACTCCGACCTCTGGGACTAACCCTACATTGTGACAATGTTGTGTATTTGCTTCTGTGGTTTCAATTTGTGGATTCGCTACAGTATCGATGTGACTGAGTGAATATTTGTCACTTCCAAATATATGTATGTGGGTGGTCACTTAACTGATATTTTGAAATATGCACTTTGGGCTTGTCTGCTGAAAAATGTTGCAGTAAAACTATCGGTATTATGTTAGAATCTCATTTATGATTTATTTTTATTTTTCAGAGGGTTGGGAATTAATCGGATACTGCTCAACTTTCTGAAGCTGTACAGCGATCAGAGTACGCTTGTGCTCGTGTTGAATACGAGTGCCAAAGAAGAGGTGAACACATTTAATGTATTAATGGTACATGAACATCTTGGTGTCTGAACCACGGAGTGTGTCTCCTGACGCGCATGAACTGCTGAATTTATTGCCTTAACTTACACTCACACCCACCCACACTCACCCACACACACACACACACACGTCTGCCATTGGCTGAAATCAAAGTCAAAATCTCCAAATTTAACCTAGATCAAAAGGTTACAGCTGCTGCAAATCTCGCTTTTGAATCAAACAAGGAACTAAACACTTTTCTTAGAAGAATGCTTAAAGGAACATTATTAGCTAGAAAATGGATTCTCTGAGATCAGTCTTGGTGTGGAATTGAACCTGAAACCCGCATGGTTTCAGTCTAACTCTGGTGCAGCTTAACCCCCTTACCCCACTCGACAAGTGGCGTATTGAATTGATGAAGTTTGGTAGACAACGGCATCTTTGAAATTTCTTCTTTCTGGTTGATAGTGTTTACTTTTGGAATCACAATGAAACTTTTTTTATTTCCCTCAGGAGTATTTCATACAAGAACTGAACAAGCAAGGTGTTAAGCCCCTACCCAAGTCTGTTACTAATGAAATTGGTGTTAACGAACGGTGAGATTTATTTATTTCATATCTGAGTTGACTTCTTCGTCCGTAATTTAGAGTAAATGGTGTTATTGACAGACTTGCATCTCATCGAATTTTTATTTAGTCATCTGGAAATATCCTGTTGAGATCTAAAAGGGATAATTTTTAGCTGTACTTTTTAATTCTTATTTTACTGCAATGTTCTGTCGTCACCATGGAGCTGTTTTTCTTGCAGCAAACTTCATTAATTGAGGGTGCAGTTACAGGTGCTTATAACTCCATCTAGTGTTTGTTCATGGAACTAGCCTCTTTCCATTTGACAACCATATTGCAAACCATAATCTAAAACTAGTGAATAGAAATACTTATCTCCTTTACAGAAGAGCCACTTATCTGCAGGGTGGGGTCCTATTCGTCACCTCACGAATACTGGTGGTGGACCTACTGACTGACCGCCTTCCCACAGCACTGGTCAGTGGCGTCATTGTCACCAAAGCTAACACGTGAGTTCACTGACTGTTTGAAGCAGCTTTTGGCCATGATTGTGATGAGAAGAAAGTGATTGCTAAGTTATGCGTTGTAGGACTGTAAACTCTTACAATTTAGGACACAATATGGCTGACAAGGGAAATTTTATCTTATCATTTTTTATCCATTAAAGATATATAGCACCAAATAAATGATTTTCCTTGTTTCAGTACTAATAAGGTTTCGAAAAAATGTTAGAAACGGAATGAAAAATGGTGAAAAGGCAATTTATCATTATTTTGAACGAAATTGATGATATTTTATGTTAAACAACAGGTAGCAAGCCATGTTCTTTGTGGAAAAATACAGATCATAAATCCTGGGTTTTATTGACATCCTGAAGGTGCAGTTATGCGAGGATCTTAGTTTGAATACAGAAAAAATGCGAGAAGTATAACGATAAATTCTTATCACCTTTATGTGAATACATTTTTTGCCGTAGAGTTCATAGGCAGCGGCAGCGGCAGCAGCAAAGTGAAAGAATGCTAAGAATAATGCTGCTAGAATGCAGAAAAAACCAAGATTAATTTATGGAGTCATAAAACCTAGCTATTTTTTCTTATGTTTTGGGTTTTTACTTCATTATCCTGCAAATGAAAGAGCACTGTGTATCATACATAGTTCAGACAGTTTCAAGTCTTAACATTTCTATCCTAGTTACGAACGGGAAGGTTGTTTGAAATCTCACTGAACACTTTTCTTGGCCATTGACTCCAGGAGCTTAAGATAATGTAGGTCCGGAGAAAAATATCCAAATTTGGCTAACTTCGCAACGTATCTCAGAAATGGCTGATTGCATTTATTTTATACTTTTACAGTTTCTATGCTTTATACACTGTTCTTCAAAATGCAGTTTGGAATTTTTTTAAAGTGTTCCACTTTTATATGAGCGACTATGAAAAAGAAGACTTTTACAATTTTCATGGAAAAAGTAAAGTTGCATGAAACAGAAGACAAGTTACATTTTAAAAAACCGTCACATTGTTTTTTAGTTCTCACCTTGAACATTTATATGAAGTATAATTTCATCTTGTTATTAATACCATTGTTTTGTTGTCAGTTTGTCTTCCTTTTTTGCAAACTTTTACAAAAAGACATGGTCGCGTGACCCAATTGAGTCAGATTGGCAAAAAGTGTTAAAAAACAAATTCTACAAGTTTTCTTTTGTCAGAAAATGTATACATTTACTGATTAAACTGTATAGTTTTGTAGATATTTGCTGAAAATGTAGACTTGTTGATATGGTCCTATATAACCTGAAAAATTGTCAGAAACACAGCCAGTGTCTTTCAGCCAATAAGATTTCATTGCACATTTAATAGACTAGCTGTGTTCCAGTTGTTAAAAACGCCCTGTTTTCCAGTTGTTAAAACGTCCTGTTTTCCAGTTATTAAGAAAAACATCCTGTTTTCCAGTTGTTAAAGCATACCATTTTCTTACAGAATTGTTGAATCTTGTCAAGAAGCATTTATACTAAGACTGTACAGACAGAAGAACAAGGTAATGTAATCACTTGGAAATTGTCAGTCTAAGAAAATACCTGAAATAAAATGACTGTAAGCAGGTGTAATTCTTGGAGATGAGTAAACAATAACTTGAATAACCAGCTTCCTTCAAATGCATTTAAAGTCGATAGTGCTTATAAATTCAAAACTCATTTGTGTCCAGTCAAACTTAGACTTAGCCTAGAAAAAGGACCCCATTGTTTCACCCAGACGTCCTTAACCCGACTAAGAATGTATGTCACAGGATATACTGAAACAAAATGGAGTTGCTTTTCTTGCAGACGGGTTTCATCAAAGCTTTCTCTGGCTCGCCCCAGTCGTTCACTTCAGGTTTCTGCCAGGTGGAGCGCGTGATGAAAAACCTATTTGTACGCAAGCTCTTCCTCTGGCCCAGGTTCCATGCTTCCGTGTTGGCCTGTCTTGAAAAGCATCAGGTAATGGCATACTTGTTTTACCTTGTCCTGCCGTCACTACTTAGAAATAGGTAAGACGGCGTGATATTTTATTTTTTCCGCTTTTCATTGCCAAGTTGCACTCATTTTTGTTTTAATTTTAGAATTGTCAATGAGAAAAAATAGTTTTGTCTGATTAGGTATAAGTTGTTTTGAGTCTCAGGGATATTTTACTATCGGTAAGACTAGAGGACAGAAATCGATTTTAATTTACGCCTAGTGTTACATTGCCATGGTGTTCTGTGCAATACCAAGTAGAGTTAATGTAATTTTGACATCTATCAGTATGGACCACCAAGATTAAAACTACATAAAATTTCCTGCATATTTTTGTTGAGAAATTCCCCAAAATGAAATTTCACACATGCACCATATTGTGTCGTAAAGTGTAGAATTTTAACTGTAGTCTGTTTCATCACCTAAAATATGCTACATGCCACTTCTGGATTTTACAGCAACACTTGAATCTTGTGGTATTTTCCCACTGTGCTGCAGCAGCAGCTGTCAACCAGTTCTCTAGCCTCGTTTTTGCACCGTTGGAGTGCTTTGTGCTTTTTTCAAGTCGTTCTCGACCACATTAACTGAATTCGTCCTTCCAATGCCATCAAAGTTTATTTTGCTGTTTGCTGCAACTCCAACAGTAGAAAGTTGAATAAACTTTAAAAGTATCAGTGGATGTGCTATTTTCCATCATTTCTAAAATTAACCTGACATTTTCAAAATGAGGCCAATGTAACAATGCGTATTCCTACCGTATTTCTAATCCGGAGCCGTCCTATTCTAATCTCTGTCTTGAAAAGCACCAATGGTAATTCACATGCTGTTAATACCAAAGGATAACCAGTCACTACACTGTCATCATATTCTAACTATTTGTTAAATACTAATATAGAACAAATTCTCCTTTGATTCAGCCCGAGGTTGTTGAGCTGCACATCCCTATGACGACGGCCATGTCCACCTGCCAGATGTCGCTACTGGACATTATCAGCGCGTGTATCAAGGAGCTCAAGCGATGTAATCCATCGGTGAGTGGTGTACGCAGATGCTATGGGTGGAATCTGTAGTCTGTTCAAGGGGCCCATTTAGTGGCATTTTACCAACATGCCTAGCGCTTAGACATGCTATGAACCCAGCTACCGTAAAAAAAATTTTCATTTAGAGCACTTTCCGTTATCAAGGGCGGGAATCAACCATTGGTCGGACTTCAGAACCACTTTTGTCCGGACTTCAAAACCTGTCGGCTGGACTGCAAAACCAGATGACCAGTGATCAAAGGTGCTGTTCGGACTTCAAAATGCGATGACCTCACCCAAAAAATAGTCGGCTGGACCCAAAACATGATGGCCGATGCTATAACAAGTTGGCCGGTGATCAAACATGATGACCGGAGTTACTAGCTGGTCTATGAAATCTATTAAATATAGACTTGCTCTCACTTGTGACCTTACGCCCAGATAGGATGCTTTTTGTCGGTTTTTGGGCTTTTCTCCAATTATTTAACGTTATATTTTTCAGAATATTCATTAAAAATGTGACCTTTTTGGCACTTACGTACAATGCTTCTGGAAAAATTTCAGTCTGTTTTGTGAGATTTGTCCATGGCTACCTTTTCAGTTGGATATGGAAGACATAACCACAGAGAACGCTTTGACCAAGTGTTTTGATCGAACTGTACGGTTTCAACTCGATCCTGTTTGGCACCAACTTGGACCGAAGACCAAGCAACTGGTGTCAGATTTAAAGACGTTAAGATTGGTGCTTCGGTGAGTGTTGTTTAAGTCAATTGTGTTGTCTTAATGATGAAATAAGCAGAGCAATAGAATCCATCCAGATGAGAAAATACACGGTGAGATCGTGTTTCACCTGCCTACCATTACTGTATAGTAACAACTGGTGTTGCAGGTTTGTCCTTGATATTAAATAAAGTGTGTCCCAGTTACATATAGGTTTTATAAGAATGGCGAGGGCAAACCAAGCATATCAGCAATAGAGGGCGCTTCATGAAAAGGTCTATTGGAGAAGACATTTGTGAAATAACACACTTGGCCCTGAAACACCATCTGGTGGATTATTATTCTGTTAGGTGAAGTGATTAGCATGGTAGTAGATTGTTCTGCCGGAGATGAGAGTAACTAAATTTTTTGGATGTGATTGTTGAAAAATTAATTTGTTTGATAGTGTACATTTATTTATCAGATGAATCAAAATAATCGGCCCAGTATCCAGCCTGCAGCAATAACATGTACATTAACTTGTCTATAAGTCATTTTGCTGACACTGTCTGACTTTTGCTTTTGGCAGTATAAAACAGTGTTTGCTACTCAGATAAAATTTGTGATAAAAAGTAGACTTTACCTTCCCTTTGGTCATTTTTTATTTCAGTTATCTCACCCAGTATGACTGTGTTACATTCTTCAATCTCGTCAACTCTCTGAGGTAAGTGTCAGCAGTCGGGGTCAGAGGTCATGATCTAGTTGAAATTCACGATAGGATGTCAAGTGTACTTTTACTCCGATTTAATGTATGTGTCAACTGTGCTCAGTTGGGATCTCATTAGCATGATAAATTACCCAAATGAATTTAAAAATCGTTTGAATTAATATGTGTAATTTAAATGATTAATGAGAGAAAAATGTATCAGGAACATGACGACTTCTGCAAACTGTGTGTATGGCAAAAATTTTTTGGTTTGAGACACTTTATGGCAAATTTTACCTGTCAGTTTTCTCTAAAAATTCCGGAAATTCGATACTTTTTATTATGTTTTGTTATTAGTATATCTGTCACCAGACAACATTTGACAAAAGTAGTTTATTCGCACAGATGTTGTAACCCTATGAACAATAGAAAACTCTTAATTTTGCCCCAAATTGAAGAATTTTTAACTGGAAATACGAGTAAATTCCAACAATTCAGATTTGATAAGTGTCATCTGATGAGCACTGAAACTTAATGCACTAAAGAACAGAATTATTATTTTTAGAACAGTTATTGGTGATGAATATTGCTAAATAATTATGAAAAAATCACAATAATTGTTGTACAGTGTTGTTGTTGCTGCGTGCTTTGATGCACACACAAATTGTTTACAATTTGGACACTAGTCACTTATTGGGGTGCCAAATTTTGAGAACCAGTTTGATTCCCATTACTCAGTGGAGGAAACTGGTTCTCAAAATCTGAAACCTGTCTTGACAGTTATCCAGTTTTTTATTTGTCAATGAGGCATGATTTAAACAATTGTCTTTTTAGAACAAGTGAGAAAACATTTGGTCACAACTCTGGTTGGCTGTTCATGGAGGCAGCAGATAGTTTGTTTGTGGTGAGTTCTTCATTAAATTACGCGCCTAAAATAATCAGATGCAATTCCATTCTCCTATTCCAGCCAATCTGGTGATGATATATGGTTGCACTCAGTGGTCGTCACGGCGACTTCTGGCTGTATTCAGTCGTAATGATGGGTAATTCGTTATCATTTTGCCTGATTATTTTTGACGCATCCAGTTCATGTGTTCATGTACGTACTATTTATGTGTGAGGCAGTGTCTATATCCAGAGTTGACACCATGCGCCTACTTGTGACACCATGCGCCTACTTGTGAAACACCTGTGATTTAGTTACACCAAAGAGTCATGTTTTTACAATTAAATGAGTGAAACACGACTTGTCCGTTAAAAAGTAGTTGATGTTGATTTAACTTTAAACTGTAAACGGCTGTAACGCCCTCTGTTGTCACATATACCAACTTTTGGTTTCGACTACTTGGCTTCATGAAATTATCTCAAATTGTTCCTTCGTCAATTTGCAGGTAATGTCAGGCTTTCGAAAGAACTGACGAGTCATTATTGCTTTAGATCAGGATCTACAAATTTGCTTGTCATTGCATGTCATTTTATGCGCAGAGAAAGTTCTCAACGAATTGTCAGTTCTTTGTCAACTCAGGAATCACTTCTCATCTGAATAATGTAAATTTATGTACAGGTCATCTGGCATAATACACCTTATTCCTTGCAATCTCTGCCTTCATGCCCGCTACAGAGGAGAGACTGGCCTTTCCTTTTTACACCATAAAACTAGCAATGACGGTTCCTCGCTTCCGGTGGCAGAACATTTCATGTCACATGACCTCATCAGTGATGACCTCATGGCCTGTGTACGTATAGAGAATCATGACAACACCCACACCAGGAGGTCCAACAAAATGACAACGATTTTGTTTTTTAACACTAACAGTAGTGTCACTCTTAATAAAGACATGGGCCACACGAGCCCCGGCTACCTGTAATCATGTACATTTTCCTCTCCCTATTTCATTTTCTCTCGACCCTCCCCTTTGTAGTTCTGAACAGGTTGGTGTAAGAAAGGTGTGAGTGTCGGCAAGTCGAGAGGAGTTGGCTTTAATAATGCTTTATTAAGATACTCGAAACATTTCACAGTTATATTCTTACAAGTCTTCCCTGTTTCGATTCTACAAAAATAGAAACTAAATTACATAGAAAAACCTCACACTATTGCAGCTCTCATCCTCTCTAAAGCCAAATGTACACTGCCCACCCAAGTGTGTAGAAAACAAGTCAGCACACACACCAGTACATACACAAATGTGAGTCATGTGATATGCAAATCTCATTCAGCCTACAAACAGCTATGAATAAACGTGTGGACATGAGGCTCCCTGAGCTAACAAACGTAAATATCTTACAAAAGGCTTTTTGCACCACTTCACTTCACACCTGATGATGAGATGCGCCCATTAAGGCTCAAAAGGATTAAGTGTTTTTAATAAATATTTTTCCCGGATTTTAAAGCGTTACCTGCTGCTTCATTGTCTAATTTTATCCGGTCTCGACACATGTCATTTTATATTTTGTTATTAAATGTTAAAATGACTCTGTACCACTGCAGCTCATTCTTAACATTCACTTAACATAGCAAGAATTAAAAGACAACGCTGTCGTCATTTCGACTTCACCAATATTGAACAAAATTAATTGCGAGTCCCTTTTTTGTTTTTCCACATCTTCAAACATTCATGTGAGTGTCCACACTTCTCAATATTTTGTGATGACATAATATGGTATGGGAGTTAAACACAGTAAAGCAGTAATGTGATGCTTCATATCTTTTATAAAAAACGAGAAAACAAAAATTTCTCTCGCCCACCATATTGTGTTACAGGTGAGATTTCACTGAATCCATAAACAAAAACCGAATAAATTTTGAGTTTTCTTATATATACAGCCATCTCTTTACTCGCACACGGTTTTGCTGTTTGCATATGTTTACATTAATTTTGGTACTTGACTTCCCATTTATCAGAGTTATCCGGTGATGAAGCTGTCAAAACCATTGTCAAATTTCTGGTTGTTGCCACAATTTCGTTACACAGAAAATCCCGCTGATAAGATTAACAGTCCACTCTGATATATCACTCTTGCGTAATCTTGCAGACTGATTGCTATGTCTTAACAGAAGTGTCATCTAGTGACAATTAGCGGTACTCTGATTGCTATCCCAACATGGCTATTTTCACAAACTGACCCAGTAACTTAGAGTGGCTGGGTATACTTAACCTCTTCTTCCTACTAAGTAGTTTACATTCATCTGTTACTTGGTAACTATTGTCAAGTACATTACTTTTGGTATCATTTTTGGTTACCTAAGTATACAGCTAGTGGTTTAACACCGGCTTTTGGATTTCCGAATGTTTTGTCAATGACAATCTAACTGGATAAGCTAGCGCCACCTCTTGATGAAATTCCGACGTGAAAACCTGCTACAGAATCACTACATTTGATTATTTACTC
Organism: Phoronis australis; assembly: GCA_002633005.1. NCBI lineage: Eukaryota > Metazoa > Phoronida > Phoronidae > Phoronis > Phoronis australis. Next base: position 12,000 of record NMRA01001351.1, on the reverse strand, counting down.
TCAGCACCTGCACGGTGTTGGCTTTCTTCTTTTTCTTGACGATCACTACCACCACCACTGTCCCGACGATCACCAGCACCCCTACCCCCACACCCACTCCTATGGCCATCACGTCGGGACCACTTCCCGAAACCATTTCTGATGTGGTCAATTGGCGTAACTGTGGACTTGGGTATGGTGTTGGTGGTTGTAATTTGTCGCCAAAAACCAAGACATTTCTGGTGACATTGGCAGAACCTTCTACATTCTCCGCCTGGCAAGTGTACGATTTGTTTCCTGTTGCAAAATAGGTCATTGACGCGGTGTTCTCGTTTTCTGTTATGTCCGTAGATGCTGGGTAACTTGCATAGTATTCACCGTCTATGAAAAAAGTTATTGTCGGCGCTGGGTCACTCACGGCTTTGCATTCAATGGTATATTCCTCTCCAGCTCTGGTAATTATGTCGTACGATGGAGATACGATATTGGGAGCAGTGCACACATGTATTGTTGATCTTGCCAAAGAGTTCACTGTTGGAGTAGCGCACTTTCCATTCCCAATTTTCCGCTGCAAGCTTCGACTTTCCACTAACCATTTCGTGAAACAGTTACAGTGTATTGGATTGTTAGCCACAGAAATGGAGTTGAGTCTATTAAAGCTTGTTTTCAAATCATTTGGCAATGCTCTTATATTGTTCCATTCAATTGTGAAAGTTTCAAGCTTTGTTAATCCGGAAAAATCATCGGATGTCAGCCTGCTTATTTGGTTCTGGCTGAGGTCTAACTTTGTCAGTTGGTTTAGAACTAAGCCTCGCGGAAACTCTGTCAAATGGTTTCCCTGCAGCTCAAGTACGGCTAACTTCGCAAGTGGGTCAAACGCCCCCTCTTGGATGTTGGCAATAACGTTTCGGTGGAGTCGCAGGTTGGTCACGTTCCCGAGTCCGTAAAACATGTGTCTGCGTATCGTCGCGATGTTGTTGTAGCCTAGATCGAGTTGCCTGAGCGAAGGAGGAAACGCTCTCAGTGGAAGACTTGTAATTGAGTTGTTGAATAAACTTAAATAGGTCAACGAGGTCAAATTTCTGAAAGTATCCGGTTGAAACCTAATCACTGTTCCATGGTCGACTGCCAGGTAATCAAGCACAGTGAAGCGTTTGAAGTCGTTCTGGGTTAATTCCGTTTGCTCAGTTACGCAGATTTCTAGTCTTGTTGTGTTTGATGGTACATTTCTGGGCAAATTGATGACGCAGCCGACAGTCCGGTTGTGAACGTTTAGCATGCAACATGCGAGAAGAATGAGTCTGATAAGCGTCATGGCGGTGCTTTTTGTTTTTATGTTGCAGGTGTGTCTGAAAATAATATGCACAGTAAAAATAACATTTTGACATCAGTGCATGGTGAAAATTACATTTTGATATCAATGCATGGTAAAAATAACATTTTGATGTAAGTACATAGTAAAAATGACATTTTGATATCAATACATGGTAAAAATAACATTTTGATGACAATGTATGGTAAATATCACATTTTGATGCCAATACACAGTAAAAATAACATTTTGATATCAATGCCTAGTAAAACTGATATTTTGATGTAAATACATAGTAAAAACGACATTTTGATATCAATACATGGTAAAAATAACATTTTGATGACAATGTATGGTAAATATCACATTTTGATGCCAGTACACAGTAAAAATAACATTTTGATATCAATGCCTAGTAAAACTGACATTTTAATATCAGTACATGGTAAAAATAACATTTTGATGTCAATGTATGGTAAATATCACATTTTGATGCCAATACACAGTAAAAATAACATTTTGATATCAATGCCTAGTAAAACTGACATTTTAATATCAGTACATGGTAAAAATAACATTTTGATATCAATGCATGGTAAAAATAACATTTTGATGTCAATCCGTGGTAAAAATAACATTTTGATGTTAATTTATGGCAAAAATTACATTTTGATATCAATGTACTGTAAAAATACTTTGGGTTAGGATTCAAGATGGTGGCAAGTGGAGTTTTATTTTGTTCAATTTCTCGACAACAATTAACTTTTAAGAAAATTTTAGTATATTGCCAGTAAAAAATCAAACCCTGCATCATTTCGCTCATCTTTGTCGGATTTCTTATTTGAAAAAGCGAACAACTAAAAAATTACTGGAGCACTGGCCTGAATTTCAAAAAATAAGCGGTAGTAACTTTGCCTTTGTGGCCTGTAATACTTACCCGCTTAAGGCAGATTGCCAGATTGCCAGTCGGAGCTGAAGTTTCGAATTGTTGAAATTCTATCTTTTCACTTTGTTATAAATTTGTAGTGGTATCTTTTACATATATCACACGTAGTCGTGAGATAATGATTGTGTCAGATACAATCATTAAGACCACCTTTATTGGCCTCAATGTTTTAGTAATTTACAACTTGGGTTATTTTTATCGAACAGCGCCTTAACTGATAATTAACAAAATTAATGTTATTTCCAAAGTTCACTCTGTGTTATTATTAGAATGAAGTTAAATCTTAAGGTTATGCTTGTGGGATCCTATAAAAAGTACCAATTTTGGCCAAGTTCAGAACATCATATCTGAGAAATTGCTGAATGTATCTTCATGAAATTTCCAGATACTATGCTTCATGCTCTGTTCTCCAAAATGCTGCGAGGAATTGTCTTTAAAATGTTCCACTTTTGCATGAGGGACTGTCAAAAATAATATTTACATGATTTTTGTCAAATAAGTTTAGCATTACATAAACAAAAACAAAGTAAAAATTTAGAAAACTGTAACATAATGATTGTTTTTGAGATTTTATCTTGAACATTTATAGTGTACAAAATTCTGTCATGTAATTGGTCGTTTTGTTTTGCTAAGCTTAACACACTTGAACCTAATGACTCCTTAAATTATAACCTTTACTTTTTTCCCGCAACAATGTATCATGCTCATTACGCCATATATCACATGGCAATTGTCGTATAGTGTGTGATTCTACTTTATTTCTGTTTCTGTTGACTAAGTATGCTATTATATCTGAAAATTTCAGTGATCCAAATTTGTTGTTTTATTTACGTATATTTATTCTACTTTTCGACAAACAATAGTATCCTTTAGAGGATCTGGATCGCCTCTTTTAGTTTCGGATTTATTTTCTACGTTATTAGTTTTGCTATAAATGTACCTTTCTTTTTTGCTAAAGTTTAATAAAAAGATAGCCGTGTGAGCTTATTTATGGCAGATTGGTCAACATTCAAATTCACGGAAATTCTTCTTTCAGTAGATATTATATACTTTTGCTGAGGTAAAATTCTATAGTTGTGCGGATGTTTGACTAAATGTTCCGACTTGTCAGTGAGGTGCTACATAACTCTTAAGGAACATTCTGTCATTTTTGTTGTTGAAGCAAATGTTAAAGCCTAAACCTCCCTGTTTGATAACTGGATACCATCAAAACAGTCAAATACCAAGCCTTCTTGAAGCTGGAACTTAATATGTTACTAGTAGGAAACAATCCGTATACAATGCCTTTGCCTTGTGAGAGCACAAAGTGTCTTGCTTGACCCATGTTTAATTTACAGTTACCAGGGCCGAAACGCAGTTTCTTTTATGAATTTCACAGACATATTTGGATAGAGATTATTGTTATGTGAGTCATTTCAATATCCTGCTGCACACGAGTGGCAATTTCACAGCATAATGGTTGTAAAAAATATAATGCAAATGCTGGGAAATTATGCTGCATTGAATTTCCAGAGAATATTGTAAGTAGAATGCTGTCCACCAGTAACTCTAGCACCATCTATTGACAAGACGTGTCACAACTTGCAGATATATCAGAAAATGGGTATTGATCACCTTTCTTAACATTGTATGCCTGTGGTAAACTCTTCATTGTTGTCTCCTGTTACACAAGAATTGTTAGTTCTTGCTTTGTTGGGGAAAATTGCTACTCCTTGCTTCATTTGTCATAATTCTTATTACACATTCAGTGATAATTGGCTTTTTAATGGATGCGCTTAGTCACAGACCAGGAGACTGAAACGAAGATTTGCTCTTCACTCAACTTTCTTCACGAGCACACTTTCAGTGTTCTCCGCAATGGAAATTTCAAATTCGACGGGTATTACAAAATTCATGTACATGCTCTTAAGTCCATGTCCATATTGTGGGGAGTTTGTGTGTTAAGTCTAGGAATACATGTATTGAATTGGTACCAAAAGTCCAAAATGTCCTAATTTGCTTAAGAAATGACTAATCTCCCAACACTTCAAACTCGTCGCTTAGCTTTTCAAGCTTGACACATGTAAGCCACTTTCGTCACCGTAAAATTCAAATACTACAGAGTGGGGAGTCAAAACAGGTTGTGGAGAACAATGAAGTTTGCACTACGCTTCTATTTGCAAAACAGCAACGCATGCATTCACTCGCCATGCCCTCTGTAGGACATTTTCCGTCGGAAGGTGGTGACATCTAGTGGGTTCCCTATACAACCAGCACACAGCTGCCCGGGGCTTAATAGGTATACAGAACTGTACAAGAGTCTGTGATAATGACTATCTGATATACGTAATAATCAGAAATAAATGGGCAAAATTCATTACAAACTTGCATTAGAATATGCAGATTTAATGTCTCAGCCTAGTGTGAGTTGTACCCACGTTTTGCACCTAGTCCAACTTGGATGTGCCGCTTTAATTAGCCGTTTGTAACCGAATTATGAATGTAATGACAGGGAAATAATCCTTTTACCAAAACTTTTATAAGAACCAACAATCAAATTGTTAAAGACCCAACAAAAAGGACTTCCGTCTTTTACAGTATTAGACAGACATTAGAAAGATGAGCGATGAACTATGGCCTCACTTTCAAATTTTTTAGCAAAACGTATTATTATCATTAGTAAAATTTTTTCTTTGTGGTACTGCCACCTAACAAAAAAGTTAAAATTAGTGTGATTAAAATATATTTTTGCCAGAAATTGTCTAGATTATAGTGTACTGGGTAAAATTTTGGGAATTTACGACCATGAAATATTTTTTTCAAAATTTGAAAAATCTAAATTTTAGCAATTGTTGAAGATTGAAGATTATGTTTGGCAAAAGGAACTCAAATCAGAAATTAACAATACCTGTAGTCCTCAATCAGTCGAACGAATCGGCTTTTCTTCAGTTCGTCAATAAAATCTGTCACATTCAAAATGATGTTTGACCTTTAGTGATTCTCTACTATTCTGGTTGAGTGAAAATTAGTTATCATTTATTTCTAGCATGGACTAATCTCAACTTGTAGGAACGAGTCGTCAAATAGCTCACTCACTTGGTACCATACTTGGCTTAAACCAACGTTGCCATCATAGACGATATAAAATTTATTGAATGTGTCAATAAATTATATACTCGCTATCAATCGACATGTTCAAAGCAGGCCAATATCTCGGTGATCTATCTATTTGGCCACCCTCTGTCATCAATTTTAATTAAAATTTACCCTCTTGTGTAATCCGGCTGGTGTGATCAGGCATGGAATTTTATTTGACCAAGCAAGTTGTGGGGATTAGAAGTTGGGGTGAAACATTTTCACGCTGATCATGAATCGGTTTGTGGATTTTTGGTTGGCATGCAATAATTTCTATTGGGTGATAGTGATGTCGAGGCGATGTGTCTAATCTGAAGGTTCTATTTATTTGCAAATGAATTCAATTGATGTTTTCCCTCACGTTATTTATTTGCCGATATGTTTTCAACAACATAATCTTAAAGAGATAAGTTATTGGTGGACATTTGTGATAATAGTTGTATAGCTGTCTCTTTTATGGACATCAGATGTCATTGATAATGATGGATGTTAAGATGGGTGTGTTTGCGCGTTCTTTTCGCAGTGATTTTAAGTTACCCAAAGAAAGTAAATTTTGATTAAATTGGTCTTAACTTGTTCATTAATCAGATGAGAAGTGAGTTCTTGGTTTGCAAAGAGCTGACTGTTCGGTTTTCTTAAGACAATGTTCGGCACAAAAAATGACACGCAGTAGTAACAAGCCATCTTGTATAGCCTGGTCCCAAGAAGCCATCTTGTAGAACCTGGTCCCAACAAGCCATTTGTAGAGCCTGGTCCCAACAAGCTATCTTGTAGAGCCTGATCNTTGCTCTTTCATTGCTCCCATTTAAACACTTCAAACGCACTGTCATACATTAAAGGGCACTGGTCAAATAAAGTGGACCTCTGACTTAGAGAAACAGGCAGTCACTGAATACATTACTCAGTGGATGAAACTAGATCTCTAAGTCACTGTCCACCAAAGGCAGTGACAGTGTCTATTAAGGGGCTGGGATTGTATTATGCTCCAAGTGACTAAGACTGCTTACCTAGTGATTGCAATGAACATTCTGTAACTGACCACCTGACCAAGGAGTACAAGCTGAAAGCCCTATTTAGATGTTAACTGTGACCCGGCGCAAACTGACACAACTTGCAAGATGGTTGGTGCCTGGTAGCCATTTAGGCCTACACACACAATAGAGGAATGGTGGCAAGGTGTAAGTAGCCAGGAATATGACTTTAATATATATACTCATGGTTATATATATCTAGCAGAAGTTGCACTTTATGTTAAGTAAGAGAAAGTGATGCAAGTTTTTATATATTTAGAGGCAGAAAAACGTGAATGTGTAACAGTTGAGCTATACAAGTAAAAGGCAAAAGAAGTTGGCATAGATATGCTGTGAATATGGTCACCTGTACGTACATTATTGCGCTAGTGCAGGTAATTCAATTGGATCTGCTTTGCTCCAGTTTTACGTTTAGACGTATCTAATTGACATGCAACAAGATAATCGTAAGTTGCTGTTCATCAAAATCTGGTGACCAAATGGTCGCTAATGTGAGAACTCGTTCTGTATCAATTTGTGTGTACACATAGTTGCGCTGTGTCAACTCACTTTGTGTTGGCTGCTCCGTGTCAACTTTTGTAATGTAAACTGTAGATGTCGCTCAAGGCTAAGTTGTCTGTACGCTAAAATCAAACCTTTTCTAAGACAAAATTTTCTTTTTCATTTTTCAAGGATTTCCATCGAAATATTGTCTATTGGTAGCTATGGTACAAAGTTTGAATACGTAAAAGTGTTAATGTGGTGCCACATATCTTATATTGAAAATAGGAGAAAATAAAATTTCACTTGTATACCACATTGAGCCCTAAATTGGTGAGCAGTTGCTGTCTGCAAAAGTTCTAGTGCTTAAGCCACTTTAATATTGCTACTTGGAAATAAAGAGTATAGTCCATTGGTAGGAATTATAGAAAAATCTACAGGACTTGAAAATTCGTTTGGTATTCACTGTCTTTTAGTATTCCAAAACATTCACTTATTTTTCGCGAGTAGCAGCATATCTGGCAAGTAGAACCTGACTGTGGGCACTGGTAACAGATTTACCAAATATTGTTAGCTTTTCCTAGTCTCCACTTTTTACTTGAAAACTCGTAAATTCTCCAGTACTTTGGGGACCTTGTGCGTCAGCTAAATTAGATAAATTAGAACTCTTCCACGGAGACTATTTTTGGAACCGGACCCACACCATTGGTGCTTCAAAATTTTCAATGACGCATTGAACTGGCACATTAAACTTTCCCCTACAGTCACAGGTTTTGACTCCATCAACAATATTATATATTGCAATCGAAGACACAACTTAATTGCGATATTTTATCTACGGTGCGGTTGTCATTTTTCAAATACATGTGGAACCGTTATTGACTTGTAAACATCAGGTGACATCACAGGTAACTTGGGGATGTGCAAACTATTTGATAATTTGTGTTTTAGGTGGTGTTGTAGGTAACTTCAGTGGGTTCTGATTGTGCATGGTGAATCTTTCAGGCAAAAGATTTGCTTAAATCCATTGTATTAATTCGATGCTTTTAAGTTTTGTATGATGTATGCTTAGTTGTATGCGCACCAACAAGCTTGTTGCTGTCGACCGATACTTTTAATGGCCGTGTGATCATAATGACAAGATTTGTTTTACGTCTTTATTTACTTGTCTCCCAATGCAGTCCCATATTATCTGTACTGTCATCGGTAATGTACAAGCTGACAGCCATCCCGCAATTCATTATAGATGAAAGTCTCCTAATAGACCCTTAGATTTTTGACATTGTGACTTCTTTGTGACTGTGTCATAGAGAGCCAAAGTGCTACTTAGCTACATGAACAGTGATCATGGTTTTACTACTTAGCTACATGAATAGTGATCATGGTTTTACTACTTAGCTACATGAACAGTGATATTCGTTTTACTACTTAGCTACATGAACAGTGATCATGGTTTTACTACTTAGCTACATGAACAGTGATCATGGTTTTACTACTTAGCTACATGAACAGTGATATTCGTTTTACTACTTAGCTACATGAACAGTGATCATGGTTTTACTACTTAGCTACATGAACAGTGATCATGGTTTTACTACTTAGCTACATGAACAGTGATCATGGTTTTACTACTTAGGTACATGAACAGTGATCATGGTTTTACTACTTAGCTACTTGAACAGTGATCATGGTTTTACTTTTGGACAAAGTCTAGCTGAAGTAGAGCGTTGGAAGTCAAGTATTAGTACTGAGTCCACAGATCCCTCACTCAGGTGTAAACTAATTGCGCTTTAGCTTGTGTGATAGAAAGTAAAATACCGTATTCGCCCTAATAAGCGCCCATGTCCCAATAAGCACCACCCACGCATTTTCAGAGTTTGTTAAAAGTAAGTGCCCAGCCCATGAACGTGTATACATTTGAAAAATGCCTTACCTAGAGTTCGAAAATTCTACAGTAACGTCTTCAATTTATCAATAATATCCGACAGTCCTGAAAAAATCATTGTGTGCCAATTCTAGACCTCGAGACTCGTTGGTATGTCGGTATTTAGCCGTGAATATACACTTCAAACTTCCGCAGTGCTTCAAAAGGAACTCAAAAGTTTTGCAGATCTCTTGAGGTATGTGTCCCACTACGGTCTGGCCTTTCAGAACAGACACAGTGTACTTGTCCACGGGAGTGAATCTCGCTCACTCGGCACACACACACGCAGACAAACATCAAAACAAATGTCAAGTGACAACAACATGTGTGTTCGTCCAGATTTTCTCATGTTGCGGGGTGCGGTCTAGCGCAAGATTTGGACTTAATCTGCGGTTAATCCCAATTCCACATGAACTTAAAAGTCTTTGGAAACTGAAAGAGGATTTCGTGTTATTTGTTGAGTCGAAACATATTTTTTTTCGAGAATTCAAGTTGCCTTATTGACAATCGCGAAGCAGCGACACATCAGTTTTCCCTGTAATTTTCTGAAAAAGGATCGTAATTTAACAACAAAGTTTGATAGCAATGCCCCACAATTTTGGGGAAAGTCCGTCATAGGCTACAGATACATTGCAAAGCATAAATTAGATGAATCCTAGCTTCCGATTTCACCTGTTTCAGAGACTGAGTTTCAACTGCCTTAGGCTACAATAAGCGCCCCTGCCTCCCGAAACTAATTGTTCTAAGCGCCCTAAGCACTAATTAGGGCGAATACGGTATTTGTACAAAGCTAGTGTTTCAATTAATTGATATTTGTCAAAAAAAATTTTTTTTGGTTGTAGTTGCTACATTTTTACTGCCACTATAATGAAAAATGGAAAGCTAAACATGTAGCGACCTGCCTTCAAGCCGTTAGGATAGGGTGAGGGGTTATTTTAGAAGTAGTGGAAGATTCCTGGATCTTTTGACAAAGGGAATTTCATGTTGTATATCTGTTGTGGAAATTTATACAATCAAGGGAAGTGTTCTGGCCTAGAAAAATTTTACGTGATATTTTGGTATGCACCCACCGTGGGTGCATATTGCCATCATCTCTGTCTGGGCATCTGGCGTCCGCAGCTGTATCTCCTAAACCCCTTGCAGGATCTTGATGAGGTTTGGCAAATATGCTCCTATGAAGCTGATGATGGATGACGGCGAATTTTGGACGGTTACGACTACCGGTGTGCCCCCTGGTGGCAATTTTAATTTTTTTACGCTCTGTATCTTCAAAGGTCTTCAACGGATTTTCATCAAATTCGGCACATAGGGATCAATTGGGGAGACAACACTATTCTCCGGTTTTAGGATGGATTCGAGGTATTTTGCACCACCTAGTGGCCATTTTTATTTTGAATCTGTTTTTGGCGTCCGCCCCTCTATCAACCAAACCACACTAAGGATGATTGTGGAAATTGGCATACATGTTCTTAGTGTGAAGTGACAATGATTTTCCGACGACTTGGACTACTAGTGGCAGTTTTTTGCGCCCATCGCTGTCTCCAAAAAAAATAATTGCAGGTGGTCTTGTGCACTTTGTACCAGATGTGCTCAGGCCACGCATGTGGGCCCATTGCACTGCTCACCTGGAACTATTTTTGTGCTTTATTAACATATAGTTAAAACCGAGCTGAGGAGCTAGAAACCTGACCCAAGGGTTTAGCAGTGAGACTCGAACGCATGATGGTGGGCACCTATCACACTAGGCCACATTGCCTCCTCAACTCATCTCCTAAACACACTGTAGGATTTTTATTAAATTTAGCAAGTGTGTTTGTATGAAGTTGACAACAGAGGATGACTTTCAGACGGATCCGATGAACGCTGTGCCCCATAGTGGCACTTTCATTTTTTTCCATTTTCGTCTGTTTCTCAGAAGTTCCTTAATGGATTTTTATGAAATTTAATAAATAGCAATCGTCGATTTGGCGACTTGAATGCTTGAATAAAAATACAGTTTCGACTCACGCAAATTACCTGAAATCCTCCTTAAGTTTTCCAAGTTCCCGTGGAGTCGGGATCACGGCAGGTTAAATAAAAATCTGCTAGTACATCGTGACATCTACATAAATGATAGGCAACATGAGAAAAATGTCTGGACAAACACACATGTTGTTGTCACGTGACGTTTGTTTTGAAGTTGTCTGTGTTTGTGAGTAAGCGAGCGCGTGCGTGTCACCAGAGTTCATTTGCCAGAGCAGATGCTGTCTTTTGGCCAGAGCCACGCAATCTAACGAGCTACATGTGCATTGTATCTAAAGAAATTTGCACAAGCAGTAGACCTAAACCAGAGCGTGTTTCATTCGGCACTTGCCGGTCTCATGTGCTAAAAACGTTCGACATTTGTCTCGTTAAGGCCATATTAGTCGCCGTGTGGCTGGATGCGGCGTACGTGACTATCTGACAGTTATTTTTCGGTGTAAGGGTGTGTAAGCATTCACTGTCAGTGGTCATTTATTCAGATATTTGGCTTAAAAACACCAATTATGGTTAATCAAACAATTCATCTTAAAAATAATGCAAACATTTTTTATAGTATGAGAAACTGTTGGAAATTAGTGCCAGTATTCTTTTCTTGCCGATTCTATGCTATCCGTTTCATGAATGGATAGTTCCCGACTAATGCCTTTGATGTCAGGTTCATGTATGTAGCGCGCGCTTCATGGCCACGTGCTTTTAACACTGGCCAAGCTTTTCATTAGTCTTTGATTCGCGGTTTTCACATGTAGGCCTACAAAGAAATTTGGATTCCTGTTGAAAGCGGGAAGTATCTGCAAAGCAATCCCGTAGACAAGTACACTATTTCTGTTCTGAAACACCAGACCATTGGTCCTCGCAATATCAGCAGAACTTTTGTGTTTGTTTTGAGGCATGGCGGAAGTTTGAAGTATATAGTCACGGCTAAATACCGACATAGCGGCGAGGCTCGTGGTCTACAAATTCTGCGCACAATTTTTTTCAGGACTGACGGATATTATTTATAAATTGAAGACGTTACTGTAGAATTGTAGTACTGTAGGTAAGACATTTTTGGCACGTACACGTTCATGGACTGGGTGCTTATTTTAGCAAAGTCTGAAAACGCATGGTGGGAACACTTATAGGGGCATGGGCGGTTATTACGGCAAATACGGTACTTGTAGTATCAGCATCTGTGTCAACATCCGTAGTTGGA
>NMRA01001350.1:0-20850 GCA_002633005.1 Phoronis australis | reverse complement strand
AGTACAGTTAAGATATGATGGCCTTACAAGGACTGGAAAGAACTTAATCTTTAACAAAAAAACTGCCAGAGCGAGAATGCAGAGTATGAACATCCATGCAAATCTCTGATACGGTCAACGATGATTTTCTCTCAAGAAAGTTGTGCAATTTTGGTGTATCCAAGGAGGAAGTCGGGGACTGGTTTATGAATTATCTATCTTACTTTATGATATATCGCAGTTTGTCACAAAATCAATATTGCAATATTTACTGATGACAGCAGATTTCGTTACGCCTCAAAGTATTGACAACTTCCAGTCTGTGGAACTCTAAAATGTTAGCCAGTGGGTCTCCCATATCAAATACTCTGTGAAAGCTAAATTAATAACAAAGGGTTCTCATTAAATGCTTGCCTAAGTCAGAGTACACCTTCAATTTAAGGGAAAACTGTCAAAAATATTAAGACATTTAAGCAAGTTTGAGTTTGGATTGACAAAAGTTTGAAATGGTATGATCACATTTTTGGGTATAAGAAAACGTTGAAACATATTTGCATTCTCAAAGTTTAGTCAATGTGCTGGGATAACAACTAAATGCCATATGCTATATTTGCTTTACTTACGATACAACTCCTCATAAAAGTTTTAATACTTCCTTCTCTATTTGTCACAATACAACTTTGTTCCATTAATTTCTCTCTACTGTAATACACAGCTGGCTGGCAGTACATTTGTCCTGGTCCATTTATTATGAGACTACAATTTTATACCTTGGTTATTTGTCGATACCAAGAAACGTGTGCCCTGCGTCACCTTTTGAGTACCTGATAAAGATTCTGCTGATGACATCACATTGTGGTAATATCCCTTTTTCAGGAAGCAGCTGTTGGTTGGTGCAGCTGTGGGCACTCATCAGGATGACTACCACCGTGTGGAGCTACTTGTACAGGCTGGTGTGGATGCAGTAGTGCTGGTTAGTAGAACCTCAATAAAATGGAAAATAAAGACTTAGGTTCTGATTTGGTTGTTACACATACACAATATATTGACCCATTCCTCTCAAAGGCTTCCAGTTAGTCCTCTGAAATCGAGGCATCGACCTCATATGGTGTTTGCTGGGAATTGTGAAATTGGTTGTTGAACCTTGGGTAGTCTAGCAGTCCGTGTTAAGGCCTAAGGATTTGTTTTGTTTAGCTGTCTTAATCAAACAGAGTTAAGTAAACGTTTCTTAAACCGTTATAGTGTTTTAAGCAATAATTGAAAATGTACAATCTTTTGGATCATCTTTTTTATTTTTTATGACTTGAAATTGTCAATATATTTTTGAAACACTTACATTGTACAACATAAACAAAGTTATAAAAAGTATTACGCTTGGTTTTTGTATTTCAATAACTTTACTCTGCCATATTTAAAAGACAAGTGGCAGCTATTCTCATAACCTTAACAGTTGGTGATTAACTTGAATAAAGAATTATAATACAAGAAAAATCTTGGCATGCGATTCTTCTTCAAGGCAGCGATGACTAATGAGTACACAAAATGTTGATAAGTGCTTGACTTGTGACAAAGAAATAGTAAAACCCTGAAGTAGGTATGCCAAAAACACGAATGGAGATATTTGCGATTGAAGTGAAAAAAATTAGATGCCAATTACGTTTTTTCAACAAAACTTGATGTATTCCACAATTAGGTCGGGTGAGGGAATATAGGCCCAACAGACTATGAGACCATTTACTATCACTATTTCACACTCTGGAGGGAAGAGGTCTGGGCTTGCTGGTAGCGTACACTTTGATGTTTTAAAAATTGTGATGCTGAAAGGCAAAAGTTGAATGTTTTAGTATCGCTTAGTGACATCGTTAAAACATGTTGAACCCCCCCCCCCAAAGCAGGTGAAGTATATTAAAAGACTGCGTAACTGTTTTTTTTTGCGATGAAAAGCAGCAATAAAAATGACTCCTGTTACTCTGATCTCAGTTTGTCAAAGTTTTTGTCCAGATAACCGGGATACACACGGATACACACACACGAAGATGCAACTAACTATTAGGCCATAAATTGGTTCTGGTCTTTGCATCTTTTTGAAAATTGAAACGGTGATGAGTTATTGTTTAGTTGCTCCAAGTCGAAGGCTTGCAAAAAAGGATCTAACTAAGTTCACTTTTATGCCGAAAGTCTATTAATCGAGTCCTGGAGCACTGTTCTTGGGGCATATAGTTTGCTACAATCTGTCAAGCAGTCTTGGAGAGTTTTTGCCTTGCTATGCTATTTAGCTTGTAGTATTAAATAGTCAAATTTAGACTCTGGACATGGACGGTGCAAGCTGAAACAGACTACCTGAAACTGCCGACTGACATTTTGTTATTAATGCTTTCACCGGTAAGAATATTTAGTTTTTTTGTAAATTTAATTCCATTATTTCTCTGGATTTCCAGGACTCTTCTCAGGGTAATTCTGTATTCCAAATCAAGATGATCCAAACGTTGAAGAATAAATACCCGCATCTACAGGTTATTGGCGGAAACGGTAAGCTTATAACAGTCGCCTTTTTGTTTTAGATCCATTTACTATTGGCTTGTAGTGGAAACGGTAAGCTTATAGCAGTCTCCTTTTTGTTTTAGATCCATTTACTATTGGCTTGTAGTGGAAACGGTAAGCTTATAGCAGTCGCCATTTTGCTTTAGATCCATTTACTATTGGCTTGTAGTGGAAACGGTAAGCTTATAACAGTCGCCATTTTGTTTTAGATCCATTTACTTTTGGCTTGTAGTGGAAAAATCACTGTCAATTAAATACTGGTTTGACGTTCGTTTAATTTTTTTATTTAGTGGTGACGGCCGCTCAGGCGAAGAACCTTATTGATGCTGGCGTGGACGCACTGAGAGTTGGCATGGGAAGTGGCTCCATCTGCATAACACAGGAAGGTGTGGTTTGTTCCAAATTGTATAGTTGGTTGATTAGCCATGGTGTTGTAGGGGGGTTTGTGGGAGAACTCTGAGAGGTGGTTTGAAAACGAGGAACAAGAAGTGAGCAGTGATAGTAACGGTGACATATAATGCCTGAAAAGCATATGTAAGTTGTGGTATGTACCCTGACTTATTTTGAGACCTGCACTCACCGAATGAAAAAAGAAATGCACTTCCGCTTCATTATCAGTCAAGGTCCGGAGTTTCTTTTTGAAAAGCTGCACAAAGGCGTATTTAAGGAAGGGTAAGCAAAGTTTGAAAAGACATGATTTCCCAAGCAAAGATTTAGAAAAAAACAAGTCTTGCATCAATTTTGCTTGACTTGTGCCTCGAATGTCACTTGCAGAATGAGGCACACATAATTAATTAGAATCCAGTGAGTTTTAATGCGCTTGGAGATTTATTTATGTTTACTGGAAAGTAGTAAGTTTATCAAAAATTAACACTTAAACAGTCGCCTTCTTCTTAAAGGTGTCAATTATGTATGTAATCATATTCTGAACCGAGGTACACAGCATTGGTTGGTATATGAGTTCGTCATTTCTGAGTTCACTTAGTGTTATCCGATTCATTGAAAGTAAAATGTTAGATCAGTCTTCATCAATTCAATTATCAAGCATAAATAGATTGACTGTTATCTGTTTTACAGAATGGATAATTGTCAAACATTGATACCCTCTACATGTGGTGACTGTGATTAAAGGTGTTTGAGGACAAGTGATGTCTGATAAAAAGATTGCATCAAACTACTTTCGTTGCTTTGGGAAAAAATTAATTCTAAATCGTTTTTAGAGGTCAAAATTGTTTTTTATGTCTATTAAATTTAAAGAGTTTATTTTCAGCACTTTATCATTTGAAATTTTAATGAAAATGCACCTGATCACCACAGTGTATTAAATATCTGACCTGATCAATACACCAACCATATTGATGTCAGATGCCTGATGCTGAGATTTTTTTTTCGCGAATAAAACATTTATTAATTCAATCAACCAGTACATAGTTGTACATCAATGTGAAATCTAGTTAAGTGTACATCAGAACAAATTGGGAACATTATCGAACCCTAGAAAAGCTTGACAAAAAAAGAAGACCACCTTGCCTGGAATCTCTCGAGTTCCAGTTTATAATTGTAAATAATTTTTTCCAGGTTGTATAATTTTTTCCAGGTTGTGGTTATCACATACCTCACATAGAAATGACTGGAAATTGGGCTTAGCCTTTTGCAATCTTTGCCTGATAAAAATAATAATTTTTAAAGAATCTCCGAATCCAAGTCAGAAAACCAGTTTTCCTCTTTAGCCAGTTTCTTGACATGTTTGCCACATACAGTATGGCCCGAGATTCGGAGATGATACTGATGTTTCTTGTCGTTTGGACTGTCAAGACAACTTCCGTAGATTTCACCATCATTTTCCAGTATACACCTTAATAGCTACGAACAAAAATGTATAAACAGGTTATAAACTGACTTGTACACATAAAGAACTTTTTGTTGGATGATTCACCATAATACAATTGCTTTTCACTTGCTCCTAATTCATATAAAAGATGAATCATGAGCTTGGGAACAACTAATAGTTTGTTATGGCCCCAATACGTTGGCATTTTATAGCTGGTCACCTAGCATGACCTCAAGCACTATTGAACTGACCTTCCCTGACCCAGAAATAATCACTCATCTCTCAAGGATCAAATTTATACTAGTCTAATAATGAATGATAGTTTCTTTGATGTCCTGAAGGTGGGGTTATTGTCAGTTTAAGGAAAGAATGATGAAAGAGTATGACGTGAACGTTTATGTTTTTGTTTCAGTGATGGCAGTGGGCCGACCTCAAGGCACAGCAGTGTACCGCGTGGCCGAGTATGCGCGTAGATTTGGCATTCCGGTCATCGCTGATGGGGGCATTCAGACAGTTGGACACATTATTAAGGCCCTGTCACTGGGCGCCTCAACAGGTAAGTTGTTTTCAGTGGGGTTTCTTATTAAAAAGTAAGTATAACATTGGCGTACAGTATGTAGTGATAGGGACTTACACTTATTCACAGGCAATCACTCGTGTTCTGCGTGTATGTCAAGTCGCCACAGTGTGCATATTGTTTCCAAATCTTGTCTTCTCACATCTTTGGGCCACAGCTGTGTTAGCAGGGAGCAGAATACTCGCCACTCTTCCCAGAATACCAGGTACTGTAAGAACTGTTACCTCATTTTGTAGGTGAACTACATGCACACATGAAACACCGAGTGATAGCTAAAATCGAGTGGCCTCCTCCTTGTAGTCTTGAAGATTGATTTGATATTTTGGTATCTGTTAGTCTTATTTGGTTCCATGGACTAATAACAGACATGTATAATTGTATGCATGATGCTGGGTTTTAGATTTTGTTAGTATGAGTTTTTCACATTGTTGTACAGTATTGCCACGCCATTAGGACCATAGGTGTCTCTGTGCAGAACTGTGCTTATATGCAAAACTGAAGCCCATGCAAACCACTTGGGTAAAAAGACCGCGAAAAAAAGCATTGTTTCGGATATAGGTCCCTAGGTCTAGCGGCATGACAATATGGTAACACATTTTAAAAACTTTTTACCAAATTTAGGAAGCCCAGCAGTAGTCAAAATGTGTGCGCCTATATCAAAATTAATGTATGGGCCTATGCAGGGGACATTACCTGGGCTTGCATGCGAAACTTATTAAGTGCATGTGGCAATATGCGAACCACTTGGGTAAAAAAGATTGCGAAGCATCGCAAGTATAGGCGCATGGTCCTAAATGCGCAGCAATACAGTTGTCCTAGCGTCAGAGAGTACCAGCACACCAATCCACTACATATCTTGGTGTGATGCTTGGTAAGAGTTTGCATTTTGTTATTTTCCAGTCATGATGGGTTCAATGCTTGCTGGGACCACAGAGGCACCGGGTGAATACTTCTTTGCCGATGGTGTTCGGCTCAAAAAGTACCGGGGGATGGGTTCACTGGATGCTATGGAGAAGCACAAGTCAAGCCAGTCGCGTTATTTCAGGTATTACTGGGTATAGGACATCTAAACCTCATATACTATTTATTGGATTGTGTTCTGGATTTCGTAGAATTTCCTATCGCAGTTATGTTTTCATCATTCTTGATAGACTTCAGCTGCTACTGCAGTGTGCTCTGACTTCGTTTGAGTTTTGCAGGTTGTGGACATAGGGTTGAGGTGAAATGAGTTTTGCCATGATTGGGCATGGTCAATTAATTTATAAAACGAACAGTCTGAGACTCTTTCAAAACAGTTTTATTGGTTTCTTACTTTATGTTGTTTCGGTTACTTGAGATTGTCTTCTTGAGAGCAACTGCATTTAATTTACTTCTCCAGTTAAGAATCATTGGTTGCCTTCTAAGTTTTTATGCTGCCTTGCATTTTGGGTAATGGTGAATTCTGGGAAAATTTACAATTTATACTCACTGATTGATTTTTATGCGCCCACATATTTATATGTGGACGCATTATGCCGTCATCTCCGTCCGTCCGTCCGTCCGGGCGGCGTCCGGCGTCCGCTGCTCTATCTCCAAAACCCTTTGACATACGTTCATGAAATTTGGCACATATGTTCCATTCATGAATGGGACGGCATGTGCGAACTTTCGGACGGATCCGACTACCGGTGTGCCCCCTAGTGGCAATTTTAGTTTTTTACGCTTACCTTTGTATCTTCAAAAGTCCTGAACGGATTTTCATGAAATTTGGTATGTAGGCACCTATTAGTGAGATGACGCTATCCTGCCGTTTTCAGATGGATTCGACATAGTTTGCGCCACCTAGTGGCCATTTTTAGTGTTTTTGAGTCTGTTTTTGTGCGTCCACCCCTCTATCAACCAAACCGCTCAAAGGATGATTGTGAAAATTGGCATGTATATGCTTACTATGTAGAGGACGGTTGACGATGATTTTCCGACGATTTCGACTACTGTGGCGCCTCCTAGTGGCTGTTTTGTTTTTTTTTGCGCCTATGGCTATATCTCCTAAACCTTTCGCAGGATCTTTACGAAATTGTGTAAGTATATTTATATGATGTTAACAACGGAAGATGACGACTTTTGGACGGATCCTACTACTGGTGTGCCCCCTAGTGGCAATTTTAGTTTTTTACGCTTACCTTTGTATCTTCAAAAGTCCTGAACGGATTTTCATGAAATTTGGTATGTAGGCACCTAATAGTGAGATGACGCTATCCTCCCGTTTTCAGATAGATTCGACATAGTTTGCGCCACCTAGTGGCCATTTTTACTGTTTTCGAGTCTGTATTTTTGCGTCCACCCCTCTATCAATCAAACCGCTCAAAGGATGATTGTGAAAATTGCCGTGTATGTGCTTACTATAAGGAAGACAGCTGACAATGATTTTCAGACGATTTGGACTACTGTGGCACCTCCTAGTGGCAGTTTTGTTTTTTTTGCGCCCATGGTTGTATCTCCCAAACCGTTTGCAGGATCTTTACTAAATTTAGCAAGTGTATTGATGTGATGTTGACAACGGACGATGACGACTTTAGGATGATTCTGACTACCGGTATGCCTCTAGTGGCAATTTTAGTATTTGCCTCTAGTGGCAATTTATAGTATTTTACATTGACCTCTGTATTTTCATAGGTCTTCAGGTGTATACTTTGTGTTACTTCGTGACTATGAAGGAAAAGTTCCAAGTAGAAATTTGTTTCTGGCATTCTAATGATATGCTAATCTCGTATGTTGGTTTGTTTTTATTCTATGTTTCTGTGGTGCTTTAAGCAACTGGTGTATAGGATGTGCTTGTATTATGAAGATTACTCACATTTTGCCCCTAGCCTATTGAGGAGACAATGACCATGCCTTTCCATTTTGCTAAGTACAACATACTACATATATGCTCTCTACTGGCCACTTTGTGGTACCAATAAACAACCCTAGAAGGATACCGTATGCAGTGCAATTGTGGGCGCATTTCAACGCTCTGCGTTGCTCTTGTAAAGTATTTAGTCCTAAGCATTGAGTACTGAGGACCAAGAAATCGAATTCTCAAGACAGCATGCTCTTGTCAGCCCTGAAGTCTGTCGCTTTAAAGGAACTTGCAAAGAAGAAGTGTACGTGTCTGTGGATTTGTTTTGTATATCAAATTTTGGGTTAGATCAGTTGAGGTCTTTTCTCTGGAAATGATGCCAGTGTCTCATCCAATGTTTGGACGCTGAGGTCAGATAATTGTCACTGAGTGGAGGGACTGCACTTTTGGTCATTGTGTCGCACATTATAAGTGCCGTCTAGTGTATGTAAAGGTCTGGGAGTGTATTTTTAAAAAATGGAGTTAGTAGTTATAGTATCCTGTCCAGTTATGGCTGGTGGGGTCATACATGGTGAAACACGGATGGATAAGTGGAAAGGACAAATTAAAAGTGGGGATTTTCCCAAAAAAAAATGGAAGGACAGACAAGAACTGTGCTTATTGGTTTGAGACCACACATTCTTTAGAGTATCGTGTCACTGTATAACAACGATGAACAACAAAAACAAGAACAACAAGCATAATAAATTATACAGTGGACGTCACTTCTAAGATCCGTTAAGATGGTCAGGTGTAACTTTTGCATGCAATCAACAAGAAGAAATGATTCTGCTCTGAAAACGCTTAGGCTATCATGAAATAAGAATAGATAATATTGAGGGGCAGCGTCAACCCAACGAACGTGATGTTTTACATCCTGAGGGACCAAATAAAACATAAGGTAAGGGAATTGCTGAGGAATAACTTGAATATAGATACGAGTGGTATTGTGTTTAACCATGCTTTGAACTTTTTGGGTCCTAACAAACTGATAACCTGGTAATTCTCAAAGTTAAAAATGAAAGCAGCTTGTCATTTGAAGTGTTAAGAATACAAGAGAATCTGGTATTTCTATACCGTAAGTGATGACTCAGTTTTTTCAATGTACAAAACATTCAGAAAACAACTTTTACTGGCCAAGCAAGATAAGCGCTTATACCTTAGCTATATGAGACGAGCTGATTATTGAGAAGGAAAATTTGGCGTGGTAATCTCAAGATATTCTGCTCAAACGATTCGTGGGCGTATTATGACCCGTGTGTGTCTCCACAACTGTGTCTGGTTTCTTCTCAAATGATCAACTGGAAGAGGGATGGGACCAAGGCCAAGAGAAGCTTCAAAAACTGTGAACTGGAATTGTATAGATCATCAGTATTATGGAATGTTGCCGTGTGATAATATACGAAAGATTGTAATGGTATGGTAAACTTTATTCTTTGTTCCGTGGCCCAAATGTGGCCCATGAACACAGCGAATATAAAGTCTGCAACCACTGAATACCATACAAAACTTGTACGAATCTTGTCTGCAAAGAACAAGAAACACTAAGTTAACAAAATGGCTGACACGGGGCGTGGTCAACACAAGACACACAGAAAAAGCAGACCATTTAAACATATTATACACAAAATTACAGCAAATTTAAATACAGTACTATCTACACAAACATACAAACTAAGGGAAATGAAAATGTACTAACTGCGTCCAAAACAAAGCAAAAGATACAGATTACGAAAGAAAATACTCACTAGTACACGACAACAGTAAGCGACTTGACGCTTCAAATGATGCGGGCAGAGTGAAATGGCAAGCCAGTGAAACAATAGCCTAGAAAGTGCCTAGCGGCGAGGCAGAAAACTAAAGCTAAGCAAAGCAAAAGACCTCACATTTAAAATACATAATGAACACAATTTACCTGCAAATCATCCGTAACATGGAATATTGATTAAGAACTCTTGAAGGAATATGAAGCAATAGTGTAGAAGTATACATTCATGAAATTTTTATATTCTTACGATTTTTGTTTTATGTATGACTTGGATTAAAGTAAACGAGGATTATTCTCATCTATTTATGGATTACTTCTTTGCTATCGGAGAGCCCGCAAACGTTGACAGTCAACAGGACGCATTACAGTAGTGTAAAATAGTTTATTGACCTATTAATTACAGTATTACAAGTCCGAGCAGCTTGATTATGTAATGAATGCTATGAGACTAGCTAGGCTTTCGAAACCACTCGCTTGAAAGCTGCCTTAGAAAGTTTTGTAACAAACAATGCTACAAACAAGTGGATAAATTGTGAACAGAAGGGCCGGCCCGAATTACACAGCGACACTTGAATCTTGCTGTATTTACCCGCAGTGTCCATCGGCACTTTTGTATTCTGGGTGTTGGAGTTCACATGTTCGTTGTTGTTGTGTTCTTTACAAGTATTCTCAGCTGCAAACCACGACTGAATTATCATTTATTTTGTACTAGAATCTGTCTCAATTTTGGCTAAATCTCGTCAAAATCTTGACAGGCAAGATTTCGTAATCGTGACCACTCGTTACTGGGAAAGTAGAAACAATTATTGGCCGGGCGCAATGATGTCACTTCAACAAAAATTTGACAGAAACGCTGTTTTTACGAACCCACATAATTATATGTTTGTGTGTGCATTATGCCGTTGTCCGTCTAGTTGGTTGTCCGTCTGGCGTTCACTGTTGTATCTCCAAATCCCGTGATGGATGTTTGTGAAATTTTGTTGGCGTATGGAACATTATGAGCAAATTTTTTGATGGATCCGTCAATCNATACCAAGCCATTTCCTACGAATCTGCAAAGTAGGAAGATATTCCTTCAACCATCTGCGCCAAAACTGGTCGCACACAAACTGCACACTACGCCACCTACGACGGAACATATCCTTAGCGTCAAAGTTACCTGGAGGGACTACCAAACCTTTAGACGGGCGCAGCAAATCATTAGGGGATAGAGGATTTAAATCGTTCGGATTGTCTGACGTCACAGTTAAAGGTCTGCTATTGACAGTGTTCTCGACCTCACAAAACACAGTATCAAGTCGTTCGTCGTCGAGGACTTGATTGCGAAGCAGCACATTTAACACGTTCCGCACTGAACGAATTTGGCGCTCCCAAACACCTCCCATGTGCGAAGCCAACGGAGGATTAAACTTCCACTCGATCTGACGTATCAACATGCTGTCTTGACACTGATGACTTTCATTCCACTTGAGGATCGATTCACGAATCTCCTTTTCACCGCCCACGAAATTGGTGCCATTGTCTGAACGCAGCTTCTTGGGGACACCTCGCCTGGAAATAAATCTCATGAGGGCATTAATAAATGAGTCAGTGTCTAGCGAATATAGCTTCTCAATATGAATGCCTCTAGATGTGAGACAAGTGAATAAACAACCATAGCGCTTTTCTCTACCCCGGCCCCTTTTGACCAGGAAGGGCCCGAAGCAATCCACACCAGAGTGAGAAAAAGCGGGCTCACCTGAAGACACCCGATCAACCGGTAAATCGGCCATACGCTGAGTCAGTAAACCACCCTTTGATCTTCTGCAGGTAACACATTCTCGAAGGTGACGATTAATTAAAACCCTTACTCTAGGGATCCAGAAACGAGACCGTATGGATGATAGAACGTGTTCCCGGCCAGAATGTTGCGTGACGAACTGGTGAACATGTCTCACAATCAACGAAGCGACGTGGCAGTCCCTGGGTACAATGATAGGGTGCCTCGAATCATCTGGAAGGCAAGCATTTCCCAACCTACCGGACACCTTTAAAAGACAATCCGACGAATCCACGAAGGGTTCAAGACTCCAAATAGGGCTGGATTTTCTAACCTTCAGCCTGGACTTCAAGCTCTGAATTCAGTCAGGCGCATAATGCTGAGCTTGGACGTCTCTTAAGATAGCTGTCTCGGCCGAACTCACCTCACTCGCAGTCAATCGTCCAGTTGGGCATGTTTGTTTATCCCGAACCCATAGAACAAACCGCCGCAGCCACGCAACAGCCTTACGCAGACGAAACCAGCTAGAATACCTGCCATATAATTCAGTGGAATCCCATTCACTACTCGTGACGCAAGCAAAAGACTTATCTTCTTTGATCTCCAGGTCCTGAGCAGGCGTAAATCTAGTATTCGGCCACCGGGACTCATCTTGCAGTAAAATAAAAACACAGGCCCTTTCCTCCACACGACAGAGGACAGATTCTCTGATGCCGACATACCGCGTGATATCAGATCAGCTGGATTGGACTTGGTGTCGACGTGTCTCCACTCTGACGGACGACTCTCGTTGAGAATAATCGCAACACGGTTAGCAACAAACGTATGCAGGCGCTTGGACTCGCATCTAATATAGCTGAGAACAACCGAGCTGTCGGTCCAGAAAACACAACTGTTGATCCTCAAATCCATCTCCCTTCTCAAAAGCGAAAGCAGCTTCACAGCAACCACAGCTGAGCACAACTCCAATCTCGGAATCGTCATGGGTTTCACAGGAGCCAAGCGACACTTAGCAATCAAAANTGTATGTTCAAAGGTCCTCAAAGTATTTTCATAAAATTTGGCATACAGGCATCTGTTTATGAGGTGACGCTATCTCTCTGTTTTCAGATGGATTCGACCTAGTTTGCACCACCTAGTGGCCACTTTAACTGTTTTCGAGTATGTTTTTTGGAGTCCACTCATCTATCAACCAAACCACTTTCAGAATAATTGTGAAAATTGGCATGTATGTTTCTACTGCGAAGTGGATGGCTGACGATAATTTTCCGAAGAGTACGACTACTGTGGCGCCTCGTAGTGGCATTTTTTTGCGCTCGTCGCTGTATCTCATAAAACGTATGCAGGATCTTTACTTAAGTTAGCAAGTGTATTTATATGATGTTGACAACGGACGACTTTTGGACAGATCTAACTTTTGGTGTGCCCCTAGTGGCAATTTTAGTTTTTTATGTTTACCAGTCTGTGTATCTTCAAAGGTTCTCAACTGATTTTTATAAAGTTTTGAATACAGGCATCTATTGGTGAGATGACGTATCATCCTGTTTTTGCATTGAATCGAGGTATTTTGCGCCACCTGGTGGCCATTTTTTGCTGTTTTCAAATCATGTTTTTGGCGTTCACCCCTGAATCAACCAAATCATTCTGGGGATAGTTTTGAAAATTGGCGTATATGTTTTCAATGTGAAGAGGATGTTTGATGATGGTGACTGACTACTGTGGTGCCTCCTAGTGGTAGTTTTGTTTTGTTTTTCGCCCATAACTGTATCTCCAAAACCCACTGCAGGATCTTTATTAAAGTTAGTTAGTGAATTTATTTGAAGATAACAGAAGATGTCAGTCAGGCTGATCAAACGGACGCTGTGCCCACGAGTGGCAATTTCATTTTGTTCTGTTTTCCTACGTTTCTCTGAAGTTCTTTGACAGATTTTGTGAAATATGGCATGATCCCATGTTTGGATGGAGTGTACATTTTTGCGCCATCTGTTGGCCATTTTTATGATACAAATAAATATCCCTAAAAGCACACCATTTGCGATGCATTTGTGGGGCGCATTTCAACGCTCCACGTTGCTTTTGTTTATATTTTGTACATTGAAACCAATCATGGTTCAAAAAATCCCTAAAGCTGCATATGTCCTTGAATTCTCTAACAATAATCATGGAAAATTCAATCAGGATCCCCAAAAAATNTAACGCTAAGCAAAACAAAAGACCTCGCATTTAAAATACATAATGAACACAATTTACCTGCAAATCATCCGTAACACAGCTTATCGCTTGAAGTCATCGTCTAACGTCTATAAATCCTCAAACTTCGATGTAAAACCCTTAAAAATACACCGGGTTCTTATAAAAACGTGTTGTTTCATTTCGCTCTTACGGATCTATTGGTATTTGGACACACAGTAGCCTATAAAGTACGCCAGGCCAATAAGGTCCGTATAGCAGGAGTTTTCTGCAAATCTACTTACTCGTCGGGGGCCGCGAATTCGGGTTCCGCTTTGGCCACAGCACCGTCAGGGCAGAAGTTGTACATGACCATTGACAATTATTATTTGGGTAATGCAAATGTATATAAAGATTCCCCTATCACAACAGTTTCTGCCAGTAAACACTAAATTAGCATGAGCTCACACGGCGTCGGTGTATTTATTTTATTATTGTGATATTTTTTAATGAGGGTGGCCTCTTCAGTGATAACACTGCTTTCCAAGAGTGCCCTCACCAAGAAAAACAGCAATATAATACAATGAAGTAATAAAACAACAATGAAATATACGTAACAAAGATATTAAAACAGGTAAGGTTGAGAATTAAGACAATAACTAAATGACAAATAATGGTAAAAACGGGTTCCAAACAGCATCGCCTTGGTTTTACTAACGTTAAGTGTGAGTTTATTTTGAATCAGACGTCAATTAGTTTATTGCACCTAAAGCCGGTAACGCAGTGACTTATTCATTGCTGGCTTCTCAAATCATTTGCACTCACGAACACTCCAAAGGCATTACACATTGCATCTAATAAAAGAGACTTTGTTTCAGTTTTATCTGATCAAATGAAGTGGAAAGGTAATACCTAGCACTACTGTCTCAACATGTGTTGTTGTTCTTACACCCAAATTCAAACTGAGCAAACCCATCCCTTGCTGCTGCGTACGAACATGTACTACACTTTCATTTGCTCATTTTAATCATCGTAATGAATATAATACAACATAAGATGAGCGCAGACACAATAGTCGCTTTCGCAACACATGTACACACAACAGTGGTGAGTGATTGTATTTGGTAAGAAATTTAATATTCATTGCAGACGGCTGCATGGTTTAAGAAATGTGAAAAACAGGTCCAGTTCCTGAAACAATTTGAGAAAATAGGATGGTCCCATTTGCAGGGAAATCCTTTCTCAAGATTAGGTTATATGTATTTTTACAATGTGGTATGGAAAATTATGAATTGTTACGTCTGACTGTGGCCGAAGCGCTCGTTATGGTTACAGAACACTGTCTTGGGGTTATACTACGGGTTTCTGAACATTAACAGCCGATTTCAAAAAGTTGGTTTCAAGCTAAACCTGGTTTAATTTGGACTTGGAAGAGGTTTAAAGAAAATCTGCTTGTCATAAAGGTGGTTTTACTTTTAGACCAGTGGTCTAGTAAAACGTGTTTTTACTGGTTTAAGTCAGTATTCTTTTCACCAACGAGGTCTATATTCTTTATCCCGACATTAAGATCGTTAACCAAGTTTAACTTTAGACTTGGTCAGACACAGGTTTAACTGTTAGATAAGCCAGACTTGCCCGATACATGCACAAGTTAATGATGTCGCGGTGTGCATGTACGGCGCAGTTTGAGAGAAAAAATTTAATTTCTTCAACATTCCGTTTAACGGCGACACAAGGTCAAACGTAGCAAAGGGGAATCCTGGATTTTTTAAAAGGGGTGTTGGTCAAGGAGTTTTTAAAGGGCTGACCAAATCAAAATTTGAAAATTATAGATTTGATATCACTATGATCAAAGGAAAAGAGCGCTTCCAGACCCCTTGGATGCACTGGATGTCCTGTGAATTCCTCACAATACGACTGGTCGAGCATAGCGTCATAGTCGTAACCGCTACGGGTTTGATTGAACACAAAATCTTCTTATTCTTCTGACTGAGTTTCAATTCCAATGCTGATTTATTTTTGCCAGGAAGGGGTCATGCTCCCCCTTTGACCGCGAAAAATAATAACTACATTGACCCGGAAATAAATTTGGGCATTTTTCATGTGGCGTCTAATTGTGAGCATGTACTTTAATGTGTGTACGTGTGTTGGGCACAGACATTACATTTTTTCTCACTAGAAATTTAAAGCTTTCAGACTTTTTTCGTAAATATTTGCCCTGATTCTAGTAGTGTGTGTCATGTTATACCTACGTGATCAGGGATTCATTGGAGCACTCCAATAATTTCAGTGGCGGATCTATTATAACATAAGGAGGGGGGCAATATGTTATCTCGGGGAATTGGTTGAGGCGCGATTGTTGTCGCGAAAGTTGC
Source organism: Phoronis australis (assembly GCA_002633005.1). Taxonomy (NCBI): domain Eukaryota; kingdom Metazoa; phylum Phoronida; family Phoronidae; genus Phoronis; species Phoronis australis. Next base: position 4,994 of record NMRA01001350.1, on the reverse strand, counting down.
GGTGGCCTAGAACGTGCACTTCCCCTTTGCAAAACCTATTGTTGGACTAAAAAAAAACGGGAACACAATTTTCCCGCGATCTGAGGTGTCTTGAGCCCCCCTCATCCTCTGATTTTACTCACTGACCTAAATATTACCTCACGCTGCGCATTGTTGCGTTTCTTCTTGCTTGTGGCAGCCAAGGGGGAGGGGCCCGGGCCCCTGCCCCCCTAAATCCGCATATGACATTGTTGGGTTAATCCAGATCGACACAGTACAGTCACTTAGAGTCGTTAAACCTGGTTTTACTAAAACGGCCCAATAGTCTAACAAAATCAGGCTTTCATACTTTTAAACCATGTTGGTGAAATTCAAGTTACAGGTAGATCTAAACTTTGACCAGGCTTAGGAAGACCAGGTTTAAGTCTTAAACATTGTTTTATAAAACCACCTTAATGAAAAAGGCCGTAAGTTTTCGAATAATGATGAGCGTGATCTAGGTTTTCAAGCTAGTTTTTCACAATAACTTGAATGGAAACGTTATGCACGACAGGGCCATTACAGTTTTCACGTTACATGTGTACCCAAAGCAAATGACGCTTATCAAGCATGATATACTTTTTGACTGTAACAGCAAGCTAGGAGGCATGGTGAACACTGATTAAAGAATAGACATCACATATCTCGCATTCGCCTCAGTGGCGTTTTTTAAAAAAATTCTTTGAAACGAGAATCGATGAGGCTTTGTAATACAATAAACATTAATAAAGCCTTTCAATAGGTTGTAGATTACCTGTCATGTAACAGTTTGTTTATTCTCATCAAAACGATTTTTTTTTGAAATTCTATGTCGGCGGAACGAATTTAGCTTCCATGCTATCGGTTTTGTGGATATTGAAGTAGGTTGACTTTAACAACAATTGCCATAAAGAAATGAAACATTTCTCGAAATTCTATGTCGGAGGTAGGAATTTATATTCCATGCTATCAGTTTTCTGGATAGTGCAATAGACTGATTTTGGCAAGGATCGCCACGAAGCCTCAGTAAACATTGCGTTGGACGTCTCCAAGGTCAAACCAGCTTGTTCAAGTTCCTATACGAAGAAATTGAAGAGAAATATACCAGGTTAAAACGATAGTGCCTAATGGAATGGCCGAATTTTGTTACTTGTACATGTAGTGGTAGCACACTTGACAAGTAATTTGCACCTACGCTAGGAATCTCTTCCGATTTTTGACCATTTCACAGTGTCTCTTTGAACTGACGCACATGTACATGTTTTGGTTAACGTGTAAACATGCAACATAGATGTTTGGGTAAGTGACTTGAACGTGAATTATGACGCGCACGCAATTGCGCGTGTGGATTTACGTTACAGTAACAAATATGGGTTTCGCAATTTTACGTCAACGTGAAAGTAAGCATCAGCTGAGTAACAATGAAAGGGTCCAGTTAGCGAAATATATATCCAGTGATGTAGTAGGGCATAGGCGCACGTAGGCGCAGCCAACCACCTTTTGCCATGTGACTCTAACGCCTGCGCACCGTAAGTTACGTTCAGTGCTTAAGGTGACACAGTGGGCTTTCGGCTCCTATTTCTCTCTAAATTTACCACTACACACCTGTATATATCACCGAGATAGAAAAAGTCGTTTATCCAAACTTCTGCGAAAAATGGTCAACTCTTAGTATGCGAAGTTTCTTCAGAGTTTAAAATGAATAGATGCGTGCAACTTAAACATAAAAAATTGTAAGAAAACAAATCAATATACGTTACAAATCCATTTTAGTTCGATGATATCCAGCGAACATTTATACATTCAAGAATCGTGTTCAAGCTGGTCAAATCTCTTTTCAATTTCCTAATATCTTCGGCGTGAGGTGTTTCTTATCTACATATTGCGTATCATATTTAGATTACACATGACAAATAATTGACGAGGCATGCATGCATATGTTGGTTCAAAATGCACGTAATGCACCTAGTACAAATAAAGGCATATGCTTGCCGAAAGTACTGAAAGGATCTGGCATCTTATTAAAGCAGGTGACTATCATTACAATTATTATAATATGTTTCAATTGACCCTGCATAAGATAAGATACATGTCAGTCCAGACTTTATGGGAAAATTACATAACAAAAGTAGCGTAAGTAATCCAGTACACAATTAAGATGAAGCTCGCAGGCAATTTTAATTAAAATAACTTAATAGCCGTACGGATGATGGAGTCAGAACGTCTTGATGACTTAGGTAGTGTATTCGAAAGTACTTTGTTACTAATACACGTTTAAAATATAAAGTTTATGTTTTACTTTAGGTTTTCACTATATCTTATTATTGGTATTATTAGTTCAGTACCGTCGGTAGTTGGGATAAGTATACGCGACATCTGTTGTTGAGTAAGGTGGTTATACCCTGATCATTTTTTCACGGAATATACGCAATGTCAGTTTTTCGGGAGATGAGAGAGAACAATACGCGTCGTAATCCCAAATTTGTTTCCGCTCTCGATCAGTTGAACTCGAAATAGCATATTCGAAGTCTTTTTAGTGTCGTACCATCCGATTGGGGGACGGTGCCACCCTACCTTATCTGATAACGTCACGTGATTTCCAACTCCACCATCTGATACTACTTATGTGACAATAAGAAAAAAGATAAAACTATAAAAGGTATTTAATATGTGTGATGCTTTACTAAAATAAAACAAAACACAGTACAGTCTGAACATACATCACGTGACATAAGCTGCTCACGCCAGGACATCACGTCATTCTCCGAAACACTGCTTCGTCTGTCTGTGTACACGAAGCCTTGACTTGTAGTGAAATTCTGAGACGTTTCCAGTTACTGTTAAATTAATGATGATTTCATTTACAAAGTACGATATCTGGATAACATGTCAACATTGAATTCTAATAGTAAGAACGCACAAAATAGCATGTTGGAACTGGCTGCAGTCAAGGGTATATCATCCCACCAAACTAGTCTGTGAAAAGCGTGGAAAACGTCTTCGCCTAGTTCGAAAATATCAATTTTGGACCGACATTTGCAATTCATAAACATTGAGTTCAACTTCTGCTCTTTAAAATTTAAGTTATCTGTCTGAATTAAATTTCAATGCGGCTGTCAGATAACTTCCAGAATTTGGATTTCGTTGTTCAGCCCGGTAAACAAATATTCCTAGCATAGACTTCCTGAAACTCAACCAATAATTTCTTTAAGGCGTTTTTCCGATCCCAACAAGTTGAGAAGGTAACCCCTTTATCCAATATCTTATACGACTGATTAACTCCATTCTGATATTAATGGTTGGAGGGCCAGCTGTATTTTGTTCGATAAATGTTCTAATCTCCAATAAGATCGTATCTACCTTGATGTGCTGTGCTGTTAAAAATAAAAGTTAAACCTAAATTCAAAAGCACTTCTGAAATCTTCGTTAAATGGTGACCATGTTTAGTTGTTGAATCACCAAAATTGTCTCACTGCAGCCGAAGTAAAGACAATCTATTCTGACTTTCCGAATACTCCAATTCACTCTGAGTTTGACAGTTTTCACACTTGGTCTGGTAGATAACTGGCCGGCTTGTTGTCATAACAGACAAAACACTGTGCTTGGCAGTTAACTAGATCTTATCACACGCTCAGAATTCCCTACGTCTCGTTAAGTCACTAAGTCACTAAAGGGAAAACGCTGCCATGTGACTTAAAAAAATATTATACACATTCTGAAATTTGGGGGAATTTTCAATCAATAAGAAATTTCCAAGAGGTTTTCCATAAGATAATACTAAAAATAAAAATCCAGCCAACCCTCTTGCAGGATCGGCGAGGAAATAATGTTGCAAGCCGAGTCCTTGCGTAAATGGCAATAAAAATCTAATAGCCACAACAAACAGCAAGCCTCGAAATGATAGATCGTTGTTGTTGTGCTGCTTCATAGCATTAAACAATTTCTAAAATTCTAAATCGAATAATCAATTGTACACTATTCTGGAAGGAATACACACAGTTAGTCGAACGGCCGCCTAACGCCAGCTCGTTCAATGAAGTGTTCGTCTGTCAAAGTTTAACACAATCGTGTCCATTATCCTACATAGTAAAGTCGGCTTAATCGTATTAACAAAATTTAAAGGGGTATCGCGTCAACCTTCGATCCTTTGTGGATAGTCACTGGCCTATGTGCAATCTCCTCAATAGCATCTCCGTTAATTGTATTCAAGATAGTTGTTAAATTGTCGAGTATGCATAGATCGAACCACGAACTAGTCCTAGAAGCTCAATGATCCGATAAAACTCTCATTTGAGCGATGACAGAAATCGTGTATAAGCTCAAGTGTATGAAAGTCATTCAACCTTGACTATAAATAAATCAAAGCTTTGTACGCTTCCCAATGTTTACATTATAATATAAAATCTATAATTTTCAATTTTGGTGTCAGTAATTCCCACAAACACTATGACTTGCCTTTTCTTGATGAATTTTGAACCGGCTCAGAATTACATATCTATTTCTTTGCTCCACGTTTCCCACATGACCAACCCAATAAAGCACTCTGCCAACATGACCAACTTATCTAGCGCAGCACATCTGTAGGCCTATAAAGTTTAGCGCGTGCGTTTGGCAGCAGAAGGGTTCACGTTTGGGTGACAAGTTCGAACTAGTGGCAAAATTTACGAAGCGTTGGAAAGCCTAACGCCGAGAAAATAGTTCAAGGTAAGAATGATGTGATGCGTGATTGGTTAAACAGCGAGTGATGTTTCAAGTATGAGCCAATCAAAATGGAGGAGGGTTTTATAATCCTTTAGATAAAAGCATCGTCTAAGGTCTTTTCCACACTGAGTACACACAACAGTGGTGAGTGATTGTGCAGGTAAGAAATTTGAAGCCGATTTCATAAATATGGTTTAAAGTTTTATATGGCTTAAACTGGACTTAAAGTCATATGATCCGTTTGTAGACGTTTTAAAAACATCGTGAATCTGCATAAAAACCATTGAAACATACTC
>NMRA01000135.1:872907-886594 GCA_002633005.1 Phoronis australis | reverse complement strand
CAAAACTTCTGCGTTCTTTTTGAATCGCGGCGTAAGTTTGAAGTGTATACGGACATAACGGTGAGGCTCGTGGTCCGTTACAAATTCAGGCTGTCGGATCTTTCAATTGATAAATTGGAGACGTTAGAACTGTAGGTAAGGGCATTTTTCGCATGTAGTTCATGGGCTGGGCGCTTACTTTAGCAAAGTCTGAAAACGCGTTGGGGCACTTGTTGAGCCATGGGCGCTAATTAGGGCGAATAGCGGCAGAATTACATACAGCAGCGTAGTTTAATGCACACAAATTACACGTCGTGCAAACCAGTCGGCCATCCCGTTTACCATCAACAATCCCAGTAGCCTTTGCGCACCCTAATTTCCGGACATGCGCAATCGTTAAATCGATTCAGTTGCAACTCCGCTATTACATCAATCAATGCTGAATGTTTATGCTGTCAACTCGATATTGGACAGTGAGTTAAGATTACAATACAAGCCCAATGGCAAAGGGTACGTGACAAATATCCATTAGACTATTTCGGTATTTGTTTACTCACTATATCCGATGTCTTCCGGAAAACTATTACACCTTGAAATGGAATCTATCATGTCTGTTTTCCCGTGACCTTTGGTTTTTAGGTTTGAGGGCTTGTACAGTACCGAGGAGATATCTATGCATCGCTTCTGCACCGTCCCTGAATGGACAAAAATTGGTTTTAAGCATTTGACTGCAGCTAACCAGCAAGATCTTCCCATCCAGTGCAGATCTGTTGCCAAAGCCTACTTTCTTTTTTGGAGACAACGAACAAAGCCTTTGAAAAAGAACAGCTATTTTTAAAGAAAGGTATGTAAGTCATTTTGTTAATTTACTTATTCAGGTCCTTAGCGGGGGATTGGCATAGGGGGTTAGGGTTGTAATATTTGGTGCAACTGAATGTGTGGAAATAACAGGTAATACATGTTTGGGGGAAAGCGCATGATGAGGTAATTCTTAACCTTCATGAAGTTCCTTCAAGTTTATTTCATGAAACTGTTTTGCTATCAATCGTAAACCCGTAAAAATATATTACATTTTCTGAATTCTCAGTGACCGAATAGTCTTAATTCATGCCCTGAACAGTGGCAAATTTAGAGGGGGGGGGGCAAGGGTCCATGCCCCCCTAAAATTCTCCCAGATTCCATTTGGCAGTACGGGGGTGCGAATGTCTGATGGGCAAAATCCTGGCTAATACTCTGCCCTGGCCCCCCAACTCAAAATCCTGGATCCGCCTCTGCAGAAATGTTGCAAGTAGTTTATGAATTCAAATGACTGCCATTTTTTGTGAAAATTGCATTTTTGATGGTGCCTTGCGACTTGCAATTACTCTTAAACAACAGAAAAATTATCCACCATTTTTTAAATGACCCAAGTCTTCATATCTTCTATTAGAAGAAATATAAAAAGTCTGAGGTTTATTCAGCCTTAGACTAGAAGTATGCTTGACAGACCCATGGTTCTGTGATCGGAGTTTAAAATTGCTGAAAGTATCAAAAATAAATAGGCTTGAAATGGGTAACAAAGGTTTGAAATTGTTTCAAAAAACTTGCATATTTTGCAGACAAATGATGCGTTTAAAAAATTTGTTATGGCTACGAATGAAAAATAAAGATGCAGTTTAATACAGTACTTATTATATACACCCTTGCTTTCTGAAAATAGTAATTATTTAACTTTGTGTGAAATTGTAGAGCAGTCACCGTATCATATTTTTGAAAAACAGGGTTAGCATTTTTGACCCAACCTGGAGTACTTAATTATTCACATTTCAATATTTGTTCCAGGTTCAGTGGCGTTTTAAGGCCACTTCAAGCCGCAACATAGACAAACTTTGTTACTCTTTTCTCTTCCCGGCACAGCACTTCCACACACCAGCAGTGCTGCATGGCACAATGTACAAGTCAGTGGCCCAGGCTGAAGAAATGTGAATCGCAGTACTAAGTTACCATAAGACAGTGTGCCAGTGGATTGTTTGTGTATGAAGAGGAACTGCATCTGACTGCTACACAAGTCAGCCTCGTTGGTGAGGATGCCCTTTCATAGGCAATGAGTCATGAGTGGACAATAGCTTATTTCTTTTCCTGGGAGAAACATGAGGGACTGAAGCTAAAGAAGACCTAGTGACACTCTGGTCTAGTTCAGGGTCAGATTTTGGGCACAAAATGAGTCAAGTGATATGCTGCTGTGTGTACCTTCAATGATCTAGTTGTGGATGTTATTGCGGCTGAATAAGGTTACATGAAGGAAAGCCACGTGCCGAAACTGGACCTTTTTTACAAGCGTTTCTATAGGCCATTGAAACTAGATCCCAGTGAAATGAAAAACAAAAGCATCTGGTATGAATACATGTCCTTTCTCACTGAGTGACATTAACTTTTCCTTTCAGAAGAAAGGCTTCATACTAATGGTAAAAACTTTTCAATTTGGTACACATTATGAGGAAATGACATTTAGTGACTGCATCGATTGTCTTATTGTCAGTAGAAAGCCCGTTAATGTTACACTTTGATGATCGAATAAATTTTTCATCAACAGGCAAGTTTGTCACTAATTATTGAAACCACGATATTTCTTCAGTTTTAAAGCCCCATACAGTGCAGTTGTGCTCATTCTTTATAAAACTGAAATGATTACCGAATACGCTTGCGAATTGTCATTTTCCTGTTGACCTATAGAAATGTGCAGCGAACAAAATGAAGTATTCCCTTTCTTTGCATTTGATTTGTTTGTGTGTGTAATTATTTTTAGAGCTTCCTTAATAAGGCCTTTGAACAGTTTTAAGTTTTGTGTTAAATTATCTATGAATAAAAGTTCCACATGCAAGAAAAGTATGTTTTCAAGTGTAGCTAGTTGGATAAGAATCTGCTATGCACAAGATTCGAGAATAAACAATTATCAGTGTATTTAAAAAACAAAATGGCAAACTGAACAACCACATACATTCAAAGAAACAACATTGATAAAAAGAATTGTAATTTTCCCAATGCAACGGAGTCCATAACCAGGCATATCAAGTACTGAACTTCTGAATTAGGTTCAATTCTCTCAGGTTATTGCTGAAGGATTGCTTTTCACTTTGTCCAATTAAAAATCGACGGTCAGGCGGCTGGTTTCAGTCGTTTTCTCTCGCCTGTAACAGAATAGTAAGAGAAACATTAGCAAATTATTAAAGACAATACAAGACAAAACTACTTTTGTAAGGCAGAACATACTTGACGTTTCATTTTATTTATATGTAGAAACTAATAATCTTTGTAACCAAGTCTTATTTAAGATCTGAATTAAAATATATGAAACAGGCTAAAAGTGATTCAACAATGTGCATTTTCATGACACCTAAAATGCGCTTCTGGTCTCAAGTTAAATTCATTCTAGGTGTCAATTTTTATTTCAATGCAATGTTATGATTTTTACTGAATAGCTTATTCATGTGGTAATTCGGTAACTAATCTGGTTGTCTTTGGGGGTGGGGTCTGTTATAAAATAAGGAAACTCACTCATCTAGAGTTTTATTGGACATAGCATAGTTTTGAAGAGAAACTGCTCTGAAAAAGTCACCCTTGACTTCTGAGCGTCACGTACCACACACCTCTTATATTGGACGCACTCCCAACCAGGAGAATATGTGAATTATGTGCTGCTAGCCTACCCGGCATCCGAGTCCCGGGTGAGTTTCCGAAAAGAAACACTTAGTTTCACTCTATAGACCCGTTATTCAGTGGGGTAACTGATGGGGATAACATCACCGAACGATGTCGATAGAAGTTGATTGCTAAAAACATACCAAGTAACGTTATGTGGTCTCCCAGTGGAAATGCATAGAGCACACACGGGACTTCGGCACACACACACACTTTTTGTCAGTTGGTTGACCCTTTTGACGGCAATTCTCCACGAATTTAGGAATCGTGGGTCTTTTGGGAATTTCTGACAACCTGTCGAAGACTTGCACCAGGGAAAGAAGCAATAATAAGGCTTAGCACGATGACGTATTTTGATAGCAATTCCGTCTTTTTACCATCTGTTTACAAGCACACAGCGACGCATGCGCAATTCAATCACCACTAGTACAGCAGACACCGCGAGGAGAATTCTCCGAATGGCCCCATTAACACAGCCCATTATAACATATTTTGAATCAAGTGTTTGCCCAAATCCTGCCCGGACTCAGTGTTTGACCCTTCATTGCATGCGGGCCAATTACCAGTGTGCAGTGCTGTACCCTCTCTAATCAACCACAGTTGGCTCACTGGTGGTGGAGCTTTGCAGTTAAAATGTACGGCAACGCCCGCAGCTCCATTGACAGTACTAAATGATGAACGCTGCAAGTGCAAAAAGAACGTTTGTGCTGGGAAACTGAGTTTGTGCTGCAATGCTGGGTCAAACTGTACAGAAACCTGCAGCTGTGACAACTGTAGTAACATCAGCAACACTGACTGCATAACATTGGATAGTTCTTTGACAAGTCAACCCCAAATAGACCTCCAACCCCATTATATTGTGTTTTTTGTATTAAAAAGTGAATTTCATTTTTTGATTAAGTCATAGAAATTACATGCTTTGATCGCTGTCATGTATTTGTCTCATACTGCTTGCTAAACGCTGTCAGAATAATCTGTTATTTTCATACAGTCTGTGCACATTCACAGAGACCATTCAACTATATTGCTTTTGTACTATTTATTTATTTATTTATTTATTATTGTGATATTTAAAATGAGGGTGGCCTCTTCAGTGATAGCATTGCTTTCCAAGAGGGTCCTCAACAAGAAAAACAGTAATATAATACAATGAAGTAATAGAACAACAATGAAATATACGTAACAAGATACTTAAAACAGGTTGAGAATTAAGACAATAACTAAATGGCAAATAATGGTATAACGTATTTCTGGTGTATTTTGCAAACAAGCTATATTTTACACCATTAGTCAATGGTTCAGTCATTGAGGCATGAATTTTGCCCAGACTCAAGTATTTTGTGTTACTTTTTGTTGCCTGACAATGCCAGAATAACGTCCAAGTAACATTCAGACTTAGTTTGCATTTCTGCCACTAGGCGTCACTTTACATTTTTTAAATTTCACTGTTTACAATTAGTCTACAATAGTAAAACATAGAATGTGAGTGTATTATTGTTCAATACAATGACATCGATGGGACCATACTACTTGTTTTACAAAAAAGATAGCAAAAACTGTTGTTTTTACAAATATAAGTTCTCTAAGCTCTATGGTGGTTATTATGCAACTTCAAACTCAAATTTCTCAAAAATGTGCAACTTTATATGTGGGAACTTTTTAGATTCTGAAAACACTCTAATAAATGAATTAAAAAACACCAAAAATAAAATTGCCCCCCTAAAGTACTCACAAAAACCATTTTCTAGAAGCCCTGCAAATTCTGGCCCACCGCCTATTAAGAGAGATGGGGTCATTTGACATCCAAGTAGGCCTACTGGAGACCTTGTTATAACATAGGTATCGCGTAGAGAAATTCTGACACAACGTTAAACAATATTTACCTGTCGCAACTGGTGTGTCGATCCGTGAACCAAAATAAATGTCAAATTGCGCAACGAATCCCCAGTAACCGTGAATCGGACAACTGAGAACGGTTCATCTAAACGCAGTGCGCGCTTTAGTGTCAAATGGTACAGCCAGATATTGTCACCAATTCAAATGAAATATTTCATTGTCCACGAGACGAAACCATGTCGTCTCGCCGAATGGTGGGGTCAGACATTGTCACCAGTTCAAAGGAGATGTTTTCTTTTCCATGAGAGAGATTACGAAACGAGTTCTTTGTGTTGTTCAGCTTCGTCGGCCATTTTGTTGACACACTAGCCTCCCGTTCAGTAACGCTAGGACCTCGATAAAAAGCAAGACTTCGCGAGATTACGTGACTGGCTAGATTTTACCTAGGTCCTAGCGTAGGTCCTAGCACTTGTGAACGCACACGCATTGAGAATTTGCGAGTGCCTTGTCCATTGAGTTTTAATCGAGGATTGCTGTTATCAGTCAAATCAAGCCGCCTAATTTCATTGCTTGCTTCGTTTTCATTTTGTTATTATTGTTCATCAAACGAGTGTTTTATTGTTACTGTTTTTTTACTATTATTATTGAAAGTGTGAGTTACATGTACTTTTAAAACCATGGGGTCAAACTTGTTTACATGTAATTTTGATATTTACATGTATTTTTAGATGAAGTGTACCTCATTTGTTTTGGGGGTAAATATACTATGAGATTTAAACAAATTTCTGAGGCCAGATTGTATGATATAATTAGATAAGATGATGTGGTTTTTATTAGACTGAGAATTGTTCAGTAAGTGCATTATCAAAATTTGGGCAGAAGACCGCAAAGCAGTCAGAAGGAATTTGGTTGTTGCGGAAATGAGCTATAGGTAGCACTAAACGGTTTTTGCTGATTTGGGGCTTGAAAAACCACGTCATGAGTCAGCTCCAACACTCTGTTCCACAGAATGTACAAATACCTGAAAAATTGAAGAGTATAATGGGCCAAAGGCTTCAAAAACCTTACACAAAGTCTGTTGAAACTGTTTCTAAAGTCTGTTCCCCTTTACGACCGCCGGAAGTGCATCCGGCTGCTTGGAAACGAGACAAAATGTGCTAAATCATCAGTTTTCACCCCAAAGCCACCATTTGCATGCGAGTACTGAAGAACTGAAAGACAGTGCCGATGATTCAGACTGCTAAAAAATCTCCATATTCCAAAAATCAGGTAAAAAGTGAGTGTCGACCAGCCAGATTTTTCACAAATCCAGAGTCTGATGGCTACCTGAATCTCCTGCTACATCTTCCCGCTTGCAAGCAGTAAAGTTTTAAAGAGGAAATTGCAAGGTCCAAACTAATCTGAACAACAATATGGTCTAATATAGTACGTCGCTATACAAAATTATTTACATATTTAGTGCCGTGGTGTTGTAACGCCATTGTTGCAACGGAGAATAGAAACGGCGCCATTTTCGTTCGTTACACATTTGTGACGTGGTGTAGGGGAACACAAAGGAAAAAATGTGAGTGCAAGTGGCAAATGCCGGGTAGCCACTCATCCAAGGCTTTACCGGCCACAACTAGGTTGCGCTGTGTGTACACACCACACTTCGCTAACAGGTAGCGCTGCTTTTAAACAATCATGTCACTTGTTTATTATCGGGTAATCAGACAAGTAGACCGACAACCTTCGGCGTTGATAGACTAGTAGCGATTTTTTAATAATTTTGACTCAACACAGTCCTTTTCAGGACTAACTCAACAGTTCTGACTGCGTATTATTCACTCGTTCCTAAAGTATTTTAGTGTGATTTAGATTGTAGTAGTTCATAGGTTGAATCGTTTATTCCTATAGTGTGTTAAATTGTGCAAAATTGCCGAGAGAATGGCACCCTTATTGCGGGTGCCAGTTCTGCTAATTCACAGCTTATTGTATGGTAGACTTTTCTGTTGGTTGTCGGCCAGTAAGCCTAGTGCACTATTTGGGGTTGACTGAAGCCAATGCAGTGGGCCTTTGCACACACATTTTGATTTTAGTTCAAATGAGCCCCCCATTTGGCGAAGTAGGTAAAAAAGGTCCACCTCCGAGCGACAAAAAGTCCGAGATAAACTGGACAAAAGACCACTAACTAAGCGCGAACGCGCACTTCACAGTGGTGCTCCCATTTTTTTTTAGTCCGCCCCCTGACTTCAAGAATTCGAGCCCCCCACATTGAAGGCTGGGTGCGCGCATGGAGATAACAGGTCCCATAGGAACAAGTCGTGTTCACAGCTTTTCTGTGGTGGAGCCGTTCTCCCTCGATAGCTTTCACGGCCCTTGCACCGGTCGTCGACGGAAGACTCAGCCCCAGCCGGTTCGTCCAGTGAACATCCACGGGCAGAAGGTGCACAGGAGTTGCGATTGGATGTTAGTGACTGGAAAGAATATTATTAATATGTATCCTGCAACCACCAATTATTACTTGGTCTTTTTGATTCAAAATTTGAAAATTAGAAGTAATTGGTTGCAGTTTGCTCATCATAGACAAGACCTTAACCCGAGCATCATGTAGTGGAAGTACCTGGGTAAAGGACACTTCGCAATACAAATTGGCAATGAATTGTCCGGCATGGTGTGATCTCTGTCGCACTCCAGTACAAAAACTGTGTTAAATTCAATTATCCCCGAAGTGACAAACAGAGAACAAAAAATATGTCAACTTTGTAGACGTAGTAAACTAATTCGTGCAATGAAACTTCCGCTGATATCGTCCTGCTAAACATAAATCAGTGATAATGGATTGGCGTTGGCCGGCGTAGCAGACGATATATAATCCAGTCCATGCAGACGAATCTGAGACTGGTTAACATTCAATATCGTCATTTTGGCGCAGAGCTATGATTGATTAAGCAGTTGCATGTCGCGCCCTGCAGTATAATTCACAATGTCTTTTGTAATCTCGGACACGATAAAATGAATGAAGCAGAAATCTTACTGTTTCTTACTTCATTAGCAAGCCCTGGCACTTTCCCACAAGAAAATTCGTATCGAGGTCGTTGCCTGGTCCCCGGCTGTTATATGCATTGTCGAATAACCAGGCAGAAACGAAGTACGAAAGGAGATTGGGGATTGAATCATTGTGTTTAACGGGGACACAATTCAAGATCCCATTGTAAAATTATCTTTCCCTTTCGATCCACAAACGGCGACAGGTGCCGTGTGACTTGTACTTATTCATTTTTACTTGCGATTCATTTTACTAGCGATCAATTTACGAGCGATCATTTTCACTAGCGATCATTTTCACTAGCGATCATTTTTACTGGCGGATCATTTTGACTAGCTATCATTTTTACTAGAGATTTTTGTGTGGCGGTGAAGTTTTCCGGTCACGATTAGGTGTGTGGCGGTCAATTTGAGAATGATTTACGAGTGACGGGGCCAAAAAGGATCGTGGGGGGCAGCCCAGAAGTTTGCACGCAGGGGAAACACTGAAATGTATGAAAGGGAATGAATGAGAGCCTCTTTGGAATAATCGACTGTGAAGTGTACGGAGGATGAAAGAATCGCAATTTTGTAATTAAGACTTTCTCACCTCGGGGCTGGGGTAATTTTTTAGGTTATAGAACAGGTCACTTCATTTTCGTACTCAAGGGCCAAGTCAACTCGGACCCATGTCAATGTACACATGTGTTCCAAAACAGTTTTTTTAAGGCGATTCTTGAAATGGAAGCAATCATTTCATGTCACGTACATTGACCCAATGTTGCCATTATCTATAAATAAAATGTGGTACATGGCCTGGGTACGAGTCAACTTGGGTAGGAACCGCCTCATAAAGTTTCTAGAGTATAGAGGGCTGGATTGGTGATTACCCATATAGCATATGGAGAAATTTCAAGAAATATTTACTGCAATATCTAAAATATTGGGCGACCCCTCGAGTGGCAACACTGCTTTTCAAGTTGGTTTGCCCCATTGTCATTGTCTAGTTTGATTAATGGTATGTGGGTGCCGATAGGTTTCAGATTGGGAGAACAGGCCTCGCGAATACTTACAAAACAGTCCCCTCCATCAATGTATCGCGGATAGTAAGATACTGCCTACACGTGTTGCTTGATAGGTTGTAGTAGTGCGGCGGTGAAGACGTCCCCAGTCAAAGAAAGATAACTGACGGGGAAACAACACACCTGCGTGCTAATATATGGGGCAGCGCGATCCTTTCCAGTAGCGAAGATTGAGGTTGACAAACCATACTTTGTGGGAGAAATCAAGGCCATGTGAATGGGCACAACGACCTACGACCTCATCATAGGGAATGCTGTTGGCGTCAGCAAATATCTTTATCTCAGTTGGCATCTACAAGGTGGTGTCATGTCCCATATAGAGCACAGGCTAAGAAGAGAGAAAAAAACCATTAAACATTTGGGGTGGACTCCAACTGGTGAACAAAGTCTCGACGTCAGCAAATTGAAGAACGAGCAACAACATGGAACTTGCTGAGAAAGGCAAACCAGCAACAATACGTGGAGAGGTCAATACTGATACGAGAAACAAAAGGGGGTCCAGTACCGAGTATATGCTGATGCCACCAAAGAGTTGCTTCAGATAATCGTCCTTGCCAAATATCGACAACAGTTCATGACACTAGCTCCCGAGAGACTGTGATCAGCAGGAGGAATCGTGGGTAGAAGTGCCTGCAGGTGTTGCGTCACGAGGGACTGTGTCCAGCAAGAGGAATTGTGAGTAGTCAGATACTGCCTACACGTGTCGTTGCGTCACGAAGGACTGTGGCCAGAGTGGTGTATCGTGGGTAGAGCGATACTACACACTTGTGATGCGTCACGAAGAACGGTGACCAGCAAGCACACTGTCGCACAGTACAGTGTGTGTTAGTACAACGATCGATCAACAGGACAGCCTTCCACCGAGTAAGTGTCGAGTCATACAGATTGGATATCATAGGTGTTTGCTTGTATATGGTTAATTGATTGACGTTATCCGTACAGAGGGGACTAGCCTGTTTACTCTCCTTCACTGTTGGTTTACCTAATTAGCAACATGCTTCAATTGTTTTAATCAGTAGTTATGATATAATATATTAATTATTCTCTCTCCATCCACACACAGTCACAAAGCATAGCATCTTTTAAACTAAACCCACAGTCAACTTCTGCCAATCACGTATACACACATCACGTGTACACACATCACGTGTACACACATCACGTGTACACACATCACGTGTACACACATCACGTGTACACACATCACGTGTACACATCACGTGGACACACATCACGTGTAAACACATCACGTGTAAACACATCACGTGTATTCACATCACGTGTACACTCATCACGCGTACTCACATCACGTGTAAACACATCACGTGTACACACATCACGTGTACTCACATCACGTGTACACACATCACCTAACTAATAAAATCGCGATTGTTGCCAGTAAATAACAAGAGTTTTCTAACAGTTTAAAGAGTTGACTTGTATATTTCTTAGAACACAGGATACACAATGGTAGAACTTAAATTGTGTATAACTATTGATCGTCTGGTCTCCACATCATTTATAAATATAATGTAGAAAAATACTTAATATGGAATTAGGAGCCTCAAAGCTGCATCCAAAATATGTCATCAATATGCAAAACTGTTTTTGATGCTCCACACCAGTTGCTTTGTAACGTGATTACGTAAGCAGGCAATAACCTCTTCTCAAGCAACCAAGATGTGATCGTAGAAGATATCAAAATTTGCAAGAGACAATAACTTAATATCATAATTTGATATAAAGACCATGTTACACTCATTAAATCGCTAGTGATTATATCTAAGTAACCGATAACATAATCCACTCTACTACAAATGACTTGTACATCATATTTACACCAGGCAGACAAAACACGATTTCCATGGAAATTTAAAGCCACTTTTTGAATTCTGAGTTTATGTTGCCAAACAAAATTTTTACTTTAGTGTTTATTTTCGTTCTATTTATCAAATTACTCATTATGTAGAGTACCTTAAAAAGCCCAAAAGGCTCAACTTTTTTTTAGACAACGAAAGACTTTTTAAGCGATTTAATTTTAAGTTCAAATTGAGGAAACCACTTTCGTGTTTATTGCGACTGAAAAATAATAATTCGTAACCTCCAGATTGCTTCACCATTGCTCTTGAAGCTGGTAAGACCAAAACACTCTTTCTCTCGACTTCAGACTGTTTGATATTTAGCAGTAGGCCTGACAATAACCCAATATGTTTTTAAAATGTTTAGACAATTTATACCAGAATTAGTATCTTGTTGAAATTAGGTATTATCACCGTTGTACTGGAGAATTTCACTATGAGTTTTACAACATGTATGCCTCTTATTGAATTGCTATTCCGAATGTAATATCGGTAATAACTTCAACAGCTAGGCGCTTGGCAAAGAAATGCCCGCCTGAAAAGGAACCACCCTGTCTCACGCCCCTTTTTATTGGAAAATAATCTATAGTGAAGCTTTTATCAACAACGCAGACTGCTGGTCTAGAATATGTTATCGTTACTCATCTTTATTGTCCAAAATTGGAAGCATTTAATGTCTAAATATAAAGTCCCATTTATTGTATGATTTTCAGGTTTGACCGGAGGCCATGGGTAATATTTGTACACGAAATAATATGTTGAATGATTATACATTATAACATATGTAACACCTATTTAACGACTGTTTGTTTTGGGTGAACCAGGTTTCCGTTTTATTGTAACCGCTCAATTACCAAACTGGCAGGTCAGAAATCCTCAGCATTGAGTTTAACTAAAAGGTCCATAGAGAACAGTGTCAATAACAGACAGCATAAGAACCTAATAACAATATCACTTTCTAACCAGAACAGTGACAGAAAGCAAATAGTCTCTCGAATACTGGACGGCACACACTGTCAACTCGAAAACAACATGCATTAACCAGTGTTATGATCATGTCTTACTTTCTTGGGAATTCTGTGAGTGTTAGTAACTTGTGAGCAATTTAAGATTGTCTATGACATTGCGAACTCGACGCTCTGTATTATTTAAAATTATTAAGTTCTTTTATGTTCTTTACCTTAAAAATGTCGGCGCGTGCTAATCCGGGTAGTTGCACGATGTGACTGCGTGAGCGAATTTTCTTCCCAATCACCGCGGAAGAAGCCAATGCTGACGAAAATACCTTGCATTAGTTTTTTATTGAAAAGGCGTGGAACAAGAAAACTCGTAAAAATACCTTGCGAATCCACTTCTTGACGGTACCAACCTGAGGGTATTCACTTTGAATATTGCAAGAATTTCTAGAAAAGAATCGTTAGATTCACTGTTTTTAAACACACACTAAGTAAAAGGTTTTTCATCACGATAGTTTTGAAATTCTCCTCCCTAATGATATATTTGCGACCATGCACTTCTGTTTTGTTTTCCTCAAAGGTCAAACGTCACTTCCTTGATGTTTTTGGTTTCCAGCAGTATTGCGCAATGAATTTTTGTTCTTCAAAACTGAACCGTTTACTTGCATTTCCCATGCATCATACGNGCATACGCCGTATCTTGCCTTTTCAGTGGACTTTTGTCTCGTTTTTCTCGGATTTTTTGTTTCTCTGAGGCGGACCTTTTTGCCCTCTTTGCCAACGAGCCCCCCAGCACCCCGAGGTGCGCGCATACACGGAGCACGTCATGGCAGGCACCCCCCACCTTAAAAATAAGGTGTAACCATGCAGTAGGCCTGCTCAGAATCTCAGTTATTGAACCCCAGACGTTGATGTGTGTACATATTTGAGACACAATCTGTATCATTTTCCCCAGCAACCAGAAACTAGACTGTGTTTCATCAAGGGATTCTGAAACGGCCACGAAGGCACTCATACCAGGCACCTCGGGACCTCACCTTTCCAAAAATTACTTCAAAGAATCCCCACAATAAAATGAATTAAGTTTTTCCGAAAATGGATCATAATAAAAGGAATCTTGACCTTCGACGTAGCTGTAGTTACTTCAGGCAGCTCCCAACTACCTATCAGTGCGCTCGGTGCCTAGACGCTTTCTT
Organism: Phoronis australis; assembly: GCA_002633005.1. NCBI lineage: Eukaryota > Metazoa > Phoronida > Phoronidae > Phoronis > Phoronis australis. Next base: position 873,002 of record NMRA01000135.1, on the reverse strand, counting down.
ACTCTCCTTGAATTTTGTTGGTTTTGGTTCACGGTTAGTCAAATCCTGATGGCTGCATCCCCGGTATTACCCCCACCTATGGCGGACGTGGGGGG
>NMRA01000135.1:857073-872884 GCA_002633005.1 Phoronis australis | reverse complement strand
GGGGGTAGGTCGGTGAAATCAAATTGGTTTGTGCCCCCAATAATTTTTCCTTCCTACGGGCCTGCACAGGGCTGGTAAAAGTCTTGCTTTTTTGTAGTGTCACTGTATTTTATTGCCATGTGGTCATACGAAGTCGATTTCTTAGTTCCTGAACAAGGCTCCACAACACACACACACACTGTTGTGACATACACTACTCCTTTTTGAAGGCGTGGACGTTAACACCCTAAAGGACTCGTAGTGTGGCTACAGTTCAACTGAAAAAAAATCAAACGCATTCAGTTGCGTTTGTTAGACTAAATCTCACTTAGAAATAATGAAAAAACGATGGAATGTTAATAATTGACCCATCAACTAATTCAGGCTCCGTATTATTCTAAAATTATTGACATATTACCGTAACTTGAACGACTATTCAGGCCAATGCAGAGAAAAAAATGTACGTTCACGATCGCCATAGAGAATTAACGACATCGTTCCCGATCGCCGTCTCACACAAGGACCTGCTGTAAATATTTCAAATTGTTTCACAAATCATAACTAACAAAGGTGTCACCAGGGACGATTAAACTGTGATAAACGTCACACGTCTCTTCTTGAGAACCCTGGAATTGCTAATAACAAGTAGAAATTGTCGATTTTACGAGGCGCAAGGCATTTTACCGAAAGCTCTGCAAACAAAGCTTTCAACAATACACAAGCCTACTTCCCTACACAGCTGTGCTGACATGATAATACCACCACTGGATTTAGCAGATCCGCCAGAGTATTTACAGGTCCAGCCACTGTATTGTTTCCTCCCTTTGAATTTTGACAATGCTACATCCTTGACAATCTTAAAGTGCAGATTGTCTCTCTCCAATGCATACTCCACTTCCTGTGTCATATCTCCTACATCCAACTGTCGCAGTTTCCTACAGTTGCTGAGAGTGGCCTTTCTCAACATCTTACTTACGACCTGTTGTGGTATAAGCCAGCAATCTTTGGCAAATACCTTTTCCCCGACTCGTTCCTCACATCGTCTGGGAGTAGACTTTTCGGCCTCTCGCCAGCCCTCAAACTCAGTTGTCAGTCCAGAAAGAGACCTTCTTGCTAGTTCTAAGCTTTTCCATACCCAACCTTCAAGTTAATCGGCAGGTTTCCAACTTCAGCAAAAGCCACTTCTTCAGCATAAGCCTTTCATGATTCCTAAAATTGTATTAATGAAAAAATTAAACATATTAAGTTTAATGTGGCCACTTCGGCTCAGAAAATATGATCACCAAGCTAAAGTGAAGGCATCACAAATAAGTCATTCAAATTTGATTATAAAAATTCACCTAATGAAAATCTATGTACCTGACAGTAGGACAAAGGTATAAAACAGAAGTATGGCACATTGCATGTAGAAAATATTGAGACCGATTTAAAGTCCTTGTCTCAAAATGCCCATGTGGTTCCAGTATTCGAAAATACCTACTAAATAAAATCTTATTTTTGAGACCATATCTTTATATTCTTTTCGCTTTTTGTAACAAAAGCGATTTTTAAACAGTTTTTGACCCTTCTCTGTGAGCGTATAACTACCGGCTGTCATCGGTTTTTTCCGTACCCACATTTCCGGCTCGTCAGTTCAGGAACTTGTCCTGAACTCCGACATTTTTCCTTGTAACCAAATGTGCTATCGCTTGCTCGAAAAGTCTTCATTATTTTGTTTTATTAGTAATATCTCATGATTCGATTGCATATGTTGTGTATTTATAATTTGTAGTTAGTGGTCGTTGACTTTTTTGAATGTTACGCGTACTTATTACGTTAAAATTACAATGGTGTTTAGTTCCTTACGTAGGGCGGTCGAACCTAGGAACCACCAATATGAGAGTCGAACCAATTTTTTTCGTTTTGATTTTTTTTTCGTTTTGAAAAAGTACTTTGCTATCATCGGAAAGATAGTTCATTCTACTCAGTAATAATCGAAAAAGTATCAAAATCGGGGCAAGCAGTGTAAAGTTATTGCAATTTTGTTGGCGAAATTTGGGTCGGCCATATTGGAGGACAGCGGGATAAGTTACGGGTTTTAAAACTTTGTGTAAATTATTTTCACCAACAATTTAAGGTGAAATTTAGTGAGACATATCTTTACTTACTATTCTGCACGATTCAACAGTTTTCACCAAATTTCAGCCTCGCAGTTGTTACTTATTGAGTGATAAAAGTGCTCATAATTCCCGTTGGACTTTCCCGTTTCTTTCTGGCGGCACCGACAACATGACGATTTTTGCTGAACTGGAAGGCATGTTCAACGTGTTACTTTGTGATTTGTGAAGATTCAACGTTGATACATTTTGACAAACGTTGCTACAAAAAAGGAACTTTGTTCAATTTTCTTTTTTTGGTGCAAAAATATAAGATATATTCGAATTATTTTACTGTGAATTTCCCATTCAGGTGGTCTTACTAAAAAATAGTTGAAATAATTTTGAAATGTTTTGTTTGACTATCAACTGCTGTTCAAGGCTTGATTAAGTGTCACAAAATGATTCATATTTTTCTAAATTTTAAGTCTAAATGGCTTTCAAGTCATGTTTTGAAACTTATTGCTTCTTAATTCAGGTTATCAAGTCAACAATATGAAGAATCTTAATTTGAGAAATAAGCTATGTTGGATTGTGAAGTTTCAAGCCTCCAATTCTTGTTCCTTGCAACTTCATATTTTTTTAATCATGCTTGTCAAATTCTGGTGTAAGGAAGCACTATTCGGTCACCATGGTAATAGTTACATGTATGTCCACTTTCATATCATGGAAACTTCTGCTGTGGGATAGTGTTAGTAATACTAAATGTTATAAAATATTATGCATTTTAAGTTACTTATTATAGTAGGAGGTTGAATCATTTTGGCTTAATGAATAAAAAATAACATTTTGTATTGGACTTGTCATACTTACATGTATGTGCTCGAACGAGCCCCCTATTTGGAGAAATGGAAAAATGTCTGCCTCAGTCAGAGAACCACGAGCTCCAAAAAAGTAGAAAACGAGACAAAATTCCACTAGAAGACAGGAAGTACCAAAATTTAGCGTCTGCAATTCATAGCTCCGAACATACCCAGTGAATCTTATAGTAAAATGTAGACATTCCCAAAAATTCCAGCTCCCCATTTTTTTAGGCTTGGTGCGCTCATACAAAGTCTAAGAAAATCTCTGAGTGAAAGCAAACAACTTTGCACAGTTCGCCAGAAGACCCCAAGTTCTAAATAAACCTCGATCGTTTGAGCGAGCGCTGTGGCCAGCGACTAAGTAGACCTAAGGGTAGCCTTGGCGCAAAGCTGTATAGGCCTGCTTACAAACTGTACTAAGTCTTCATGCTGGTAGCTGGCACTGAGGCTGGCTAAGCCAAGGGCTGCCGCGGCAGTGTGACACAAGACTAACCAGCCGGAATTTTATGCAAGTGTCTGAAACTGCCTTTGAATATATACCGCATTTCTGATTTGAACATTTTACTTGGACAAAACAGCTTGCAAAATGCCTTTACCGTTCGCCAGTGTCTCGATCCGCACCGTGTCCGATAGGCTGCGGTCCCCAGTCCGGAAAACAGTTTCTGTCAAAATTTAGTCGCCACATTTCTTCAGCAAATTCGATAAAATTGTCCGTATTTTGATTTCATTAAAATGAAGGCGAGCTGTCGATTATTTTATCTCTGTTTGCCGGCTGGTAACAGGCACTGCTCCAGTCGCACTGACGGCGTTTTCTTAGCCTGCGTTCCTGAATGAATTGTACTTCCCGGTTCGCGGTAAGTTCAAAATGGCGGTGTGTTCTTCGGGTGCAAATCGTGAGTGACGCGTTTATTAAGCTTTATTCGATTACGGATTGTGTATTAGTTATGGGGTAGGTACTTCTTGGATCCTTCTAATACCCTCTAACCATGTAATAAGGGTTAACAACGTGTGAGACTTTAAATTATCATTGCTATGTGTCAGCGTTCATTGTGAAATGCACGAGTTGTGCATTACATTTCTCTTCATAACATTGAAACATGAAAAAATTAACCGATTTTAGGCAATTGCAAATTTGTTAAAAAAAATTACAAGTACTTACTGTTACTGTAGTAACCATGGGCTCCAAATCTAACTCGCTTTCTTTTGACCCACTCTGAGATTTCATTAAGAGAAGTAACAATGTAAAATGTTTGAGCACATTTGGTGATTATTATGAAAGGTTATGGTAACTAGGCCTACCTATTTTCTATGTCAATGTATACATACACTGCACATACTTCAAGACATTTGAAATAAGATATGATTACGCAATAACGCCCAATTTATAAGCAATCATGGTGCATCAATAAAAGTATTTTTGCATGACTGAAGTGCTCCTAAAAATATTCTTCAGAGTCTGACCCTGGAGTTTGGTGATTCCTACCTGAGCTCGCATGAAGCAAGACGTTGAATCTTGACTTAACATCTGTAGTAATTTTTCAGACCTCTGTCGGATTTCCCCTCTTGTGTGCAGTGGATGTACTCAGTGTCTTTAGCGACGCCAATGTATGTCGAGGGCTGTAACGATGATTGTCTACATGTATAATCTATGGTGCCAGATAAATAGTTATATTCGCAAACCTGCACTTCAGATCAGCCATCATTCAACTAACGCATATTGTATGCTTTAGTTTGATATTCAATGATTTGGACGAACAATTCTAGTACAATTTCATATTTTAGTGGGAACTGTTTGTGTCCTTAAAATTAATTAAAAACATTTAAGCAAACCAATTCTTTTTTATTTGTTGTATTATACTACGGCAATTTAATGCGTAGAAACGGTGCACAACTAGTGGCTGCTTGTACACGACAAATACACATATGTGGGTCTGAAAATAGTGAAATTCAGATAACTATTGCCAAGCCTGCCTGAAGGGCTGACAATCTTTTTGTATTAAGTTCAAGAGCATGGAGTTTTCTACATGCTCATGTTATTACTTTCAGTTTTATCGTGGAGGGAGCTTCGCTATAAGGGTATAACTTACTGCTGCTTTTTAACAAGCATGAAAAGTACCTCCACGGAAACAGTTCCAGTGTTACCATGGTAACCGATATTTTAGTGTCGATACCGTTTTTGCTAACATTGGTCATGAACCTATCATGTAATTTCAAAATTATTCAGAAAAGATTCTGCTTGAAGCAGAAGGCAAGTGACTTTCACGCGCCGTTCATACACACACACTTCCGCCGTGCTGATATGATGTCTGATGAAATTATGTCCTATATAAATACATACAAACATGAAAATAATAACAGTAGAACTTTGATCATTTCTAGAATACTAATTTAAAGCATGCGTGCAGACCTCTCCATTTATCCACATTTGTGTCCGAGGTATCTGTTAAATTGTGTTTATGAACGTTTGTAATTTCAACTTGAGATAGTTAAAAAACATGGGCACACCCCAATTTGGCGAATTGGGCAAAAGGTCTGCCTCAGCGAAACAAAAAGTCCGAGTAAAGGAGACGAAGGTCCACAAAGCCCACAGGAATATTCAGCGCGAATGTGAGGCATGAACCTAGTGGCCCCATTTTTTCAGTAAAAGGTCCGCATACCTAAGAATTCGAGCCACCCTATATTTTAGGCTGGGTGCGCGCATGGAAAAGAGAGGATATTCTACCTTTGCTGTCTGATAAATGAAGTAAAGTGGCAAGTGTATTAACGGAATTACAAATTAATTTATGATTTGAATCAGAGTTTTGAACAAAATCTAATGTGTCCCAAATCGTAAACATGTATTGAGTATTTAAGAGTGTTTGCGCTGATTCCCAGAAAGTCCTGACACAGGAGCAATGATAAAACATATGAAGTAAAGTCTGTAAGTCATCACAATAGGGACACTTGTCACTTTGGACCACCCCTTATTTTGTATAAAGTGATGTATTTGTAATTAACTTACGGGCGTAGCGCTCACCCATTTCGAAAAGGATAACAGCAGTGAGTGCTGAGAGGTGACGGGGGCAGTAGGACGGTAGTGAACGCTCCCTTACCTACCGCTTTCTTATTGTTGCATTTATCGAATACACAATTTAAAGAGCTCCCACCATGACCCTGTGTCTCAAAAAGAATTTTGTTAATATATCTTAAGAGATTTGATAGCCTTTAGCATACCTGTTGCTAAGAAAGAAGCCAAAAATTAAAAAAAAAAAATTCTGTTATCGGGGTTGTACGTAATGGGTGGAATACCGTCTCCGCCATTGTTGTTTTTACCAGTGCAATACTGGGGAGTTGTGAGGAAACTACTCGGATAGCCGCCTGTTTCACACATGAAAAGGTGCGTTTGTGGAGGCAGCAACTTGAATGAGAACATATCTGTGTTCAAATTTCCTAAAGTCATGAAAATTGCACCGAAATGGCATCGGTTTGTGCGCCCTATGAGAAAGGGGAATGTCAGTGTGGCGCCACCCTTTATTAGGCACATTTCAAGGAATCGTGTTTCATTGAGAATCCAATGAAACTACCGTGATTAAACATGTCGCGTTCTGTTCACAGCCCGGCATCTGATCTCTGAACTCGAACTTGAATTTTCCGTTATACTTTTGTACGATAAATGTCCGAGTATTATTCTATGATCAAGGGCATCCTTTGCTCAGATTAGTGTCTAGTACAGTCACGTTCGCACTTGATGACCACTAGATTAAAGATTCGAGCAAAGAACTCTAGGACTGGCCAGTCCTACAGTCGAGTTACAAAAGAGAGATCATGATATTTCGAGTAAAAACTTTAAATTTCTAATTCAAAAGCGAGCTGTGACAAGTCAGCTATACAAATAAACTGTAGTGATACCCGAATACAGAATAAGTGCCACTTACATGTAGCTTGAGTTCGCACAAGTGCAGGGCGGAAAATGTCAAGAACAATTTCGAGTGTAAAGATTAGACCCGAGCCATGGAGTATAAGTCATAAGTAATATTGAGAGAGCCTGCACTATCACAAAGGTCAATACATGTCACTGAGGGATGGCATTTGTTGCATAATAAATTTAAACACAATGAACGCTACCTCAGACTCCACAGGGCTTATGTCTACTAAGCGGCAAATCATTACCATCACGACAGATAATTACAGCGTACAATAAACCTCAAACAAAAAGGCGAAAACCCATAGTGGGAAATGGGTCGTAGCTCCAGTCTTTTCACCAAATGTAGGCATAAATCCTCAAGCATTTGACATTCGAAAAGGCCCAGCAGTTTAAGTAGCACATTTACACTAAAAAGCTAGTGCTCTCTGAAGATTATACCAAACCTTATTTAGTGGCCTCCATTAGTCTAAGAACTCTTATATCAAAAAACTAGGCTTTTTCAACTAGTGAAAATATACATTTTATGAAAGAAAAAAATCAGGAAATATAAAAATTCCATGTTTAAGAAAGGTACATTCATAGCACAATAATCCCTCGGTCAATTTTAATGAAACCGTTTTTTAAAAGAAAACTTCACCACTCACCTCAAAAACGTTGTTAGTTTTTTTTATTAGCATTTTTGTTTGGTTTCTATGACAAATCAACTCGCAAAACGTAAGGTATTTTATTACAGTAAGCAAAACTAGGCATTTTTTCAAAAATCCTAACAGCGCTCTTGAGACTGATGAATAAATATTGAATCTGGAAGGTTTCGGCGTAATCCACCAAGCCGTAAGAACTTATGTTCTTAAGTACAAATTAAGTCGATTTGCCGATGCCGAGAAAAAGCCCAATTAAGGCAGGTGGATACACAAAAAAAATAATTTTGACTGTTTCTTTACATTTTTATGTCATCCTAATCTTTAATTCTTGATGCACAGTATAGTGAAAAAAATAAAAACATTCTAAAGATCCAAAGTTGTTTTTTAAAGTATATTTGACCAAGCTTCAGTAAATAATATGTCTTGACTGCTCACCAGCTCAGTGACTGACAAGTGGAGCGGAGCTTATTCAAGGACAGTAGCTCTAATCTAGCCCTGTCGCAATCGAGCGTGTTGTACCAGCTGATATAGATGTTTTAGCGAGACCAAGAATAAAATAATTCTGTTTTGATCATGTACAAGTTGGTGGTGAAATGGTGAACTCCTGTTCTGAGCCTGTTTATCCACCTGCAATAAAATTAAAGGAGAAACAACCTATTTTGTATCAATTAAGAACGAGTAGTTCTACTCGATAACGGCAGGTTCGGTTGCGTTACCTGACACCTGGCGGCAGACGGAGGTGTTGAAATTTTCCAATGGCGTAATTGGTTTCATATGCAGTCTGTTCAGCAGTTCACAACACGGATTAGTGGTGTCAGCTTATCGCTTGAATTTATCGTTTTACACTAATAAATCATCAAACTTCGAATGGATGTAAAACCCTTAAAAATACACCGAGGTCTGATAAAAACGTGTTGTTTTATTTCGCTGTTACGGATTTACTCCGGGTATTTGGACACAAAAGGCGTAGCCTACAAAGTTCGGCAGCCAATTTATCAAGGTCCGTAGCAGGAGTTTGGGGTCTGTTCGGAGATAAATTCGAAGTATTCTTCCGTGAAATACAGACAGGATAACCTAGATCTGTGTTTTTATACTTGGGATGTTTTGAGTTCTAAACACACAAAACGCTTGTTATCCCGGCCAGTTCACGCGGCTCGTAGCTCGAACAGGCCCGTCGAGGCCGCCGGGATTGGCACGAACATAAACCAGCTTGAGTTGGAAACTAAACCTCCAGTCACGAAAAGACTATAATAGTGAGCAAAAGAAATAATGTGCACGTAATTATTTATGTGAATTAGCCACGAAACTGAACATCTACTTAGGTACTTGTCGGGGGCCGCAAAGTCTGGTTCTCCTTCCACAGACCGTCAGGGAAAAGGTTGTACATGAACAATGATTTGAATAATGTATTTGTATTTCTAAATAAAGATTCCCCTAACATGTGACCATAGCATATAAAATCGAGTAATTGTTTCACAACAGCTTTCTGTCAGCAAACACTGAATTAGCATGCGCTCACACGGCCTCGGTGCCCAATCAATTACCTTCGTTTCCGGCATCAAAAGCCGGTAACGGAGTGCTTTATTCATTGCTGGCTTCTCAAAACATTTGCACTCACGAACATTCCAAGACATTACAAATTGTACTATCTAAAGGCCCTTTCATATTGACTTATCTCCGGTCTGAGCGGAGCGTCGACGTAAACAGCGCAGTTAACTGGACCGTTCATACTGGCTTCGGTAGTTAACGAACATGGAAGTAAGCGGTTGGTGCCGCTGTCGTCATCGAAGTAATCGCAAGGTAGCGTTGCATGATATGATTTTTTCAATGTTTCAATTTGGAAACATTTACATGTGCTAAGTGACATTAAACTTATTTTTAAATCGATTGGTTATTATTAGAGCAAAATATAAGCAGCTATTAGTGACAGCACTACCCTGTAACTGTTGGCGATAACAGTGGCACCTGGCGTTAACTTCGATTGGACCGAAGTTAAGTGTTCATACTGCACCGCAGCGTCGACGCTGCGCTATTAAATCCACCTGTTAACTGCGATGTTAAATGGAGCTGTTTACTGCGATCCAGGACCGGAGTTAAGCGTTCATACTGACCGCAACTCCCCAAACCATCGACGCGTCGACGTTAGTATGAAAGGCCCCAGAGAAATAATGTGCACGTAATTATATGTGAATTAGCCAAAAAACTGAAAATCTACTTGTCGGGGGCCGCGAAGTCGGGTTCCCCTTCCACAGACCGTCAGGTCAAAGGTTGTACAGTAACAATGATTTGAATAATGTATTTGTATTTCTAAATGAAAGATTCCCCTAACATGTGACCATAGCATATAAAATCGAGTAATTGTTTCACAACACCTTTCTGTCAGCAAACACTGAATTAGCATGCGCTCACACGGCCTCGGTGCCCGATCAATTACCTTTGCTGCCAGCATCAAAAGCTGGTAACGCATTGCTTTATTCATTGCTGGCTTCTCAAAACATTGGCACTCACGAGCAATCCAAGGCAATACAAATTGTATCTAATGAGACAGACTTTGTTTCAGTTTCATATAAGCAACAGGTTAGGATCATTTTAGGATGAGAATAATTCATTTTGAAACAGAACGCAGAATAATAAACGACTACATGGCAACTTGCTCGGCGCCAATCCCGACTTAGTCAAGAGCTCACTGGCATCCGACGAAGACTTCACGGGTCGTTAGGTTTCAGGCTATCAGTTCGAACAGGGATACACTGATCAAGAAATACTAGTGAGGCACCGTGAACATGCACAGGCAACGGAACGTATGGACAGTTCTTTGGTAAGCCCGAATTGTTCAGAGAAATCACTGTCGACGAAATGCCGACCCGGCACAGACACAGAGATGTTTCACGGCCTCATACTTGCTATTAACAGCATACCTTTCATTCTTCACTACCGCGAGCCACTTCCTAAGCATTTCGGGGTCTCGAGGAAGTCGAAAAAATGATATACCCGCTTTCTTCGCAGCTTCATAGTTCGGACAAGCTGGGACAATGCACCGCAATATAGCGGCATTCACTCTGCAGACGAACCACTGACGTCGTTGCGTCGTTTCTCACCTTCCTCACAGGTTAACGCGACACCTCCCGGCAAGGTGAGGTCCACCGTATAAGAGGCGATGTGGATATAGACCGATTAAGACGGTAAGAAAGACTAATGAAATCAGGTGGCATTCTCCTTGAAGATTAGATTTCTTACCTTTACTGTGGCCATTTACCACTGACTTCATTGCATGTCATAAAACATAAATATACTGAAATGCTCGTCCACTTTTTGATTGTCTGATTTTTGGACCATCATTCGTATCTACAAATAGACGGCAACACATTGAAGAGCGCTTGACGCCTTGACGCATAGCTTAACGCCAGGTTGCCAAACGAAATCTGAGGTCGCCACAATTGGAAAATCACAGAAATCCCAAGTCGCCAAATCAGGCGTCGGAATCATCGACTAAAAAGATAGCTCTGTGTACCCCATTCTCAGAATCTTATGCATACCTCGTCAATTTCTTCCCGTAAATGTACATTCATTGAATGACACTCTAACTCAGTTCCCGCCAACGAACGAACAAAGAACGCAGACGATCGCATACACTGGTAGCGCTTGTTTCGCCGATCTTGACCGACTTTTGCCGAACAATTCTTACTTCGGTCTGTTTACTTCCTGTTGTAATTTAAAGGCGAAGGCAACCTTTTTCATGTCACTTTTAACAAAAATAAGGTTCGTTGATTATCCCAGACACATTTTTTACTTAATTACAGCTTTTCGTAATTTGATTAATTTCTCATCCTCTACTCCGGAAGTGACGTTATGGGATGCAAGAGTTTCGCGCCAATTTCTTTTCATTAAAGCCTGATTGTGAGAGCTGTCAAGCCAGTCATTGTTCTACCTCGGTTGTGATACGTTCTGTCGTCGTTTGCTTTTGTTTACAAGTCAGTCAACATGCAACGCTGTTGCTGAGTGCCGGGATGTACTCATTATCGTCTCACACGCGCTTTGGGTACCTTGCGTCGCTTTCCGAAGGACGACACACTTCGCCGTACTTGGCTAACTCGTTCATGTGAAGAACGCAGCGCTACCCGTCCACGCAACGTACAAAGCAGTGGAGGGTTACCGAGTGTGTGGCAAGCATTTTCTGCCGTCAGATTATGCGTGCAATTCCGGGAACTAGCAGTGATTCGCCTTGTGCTTTTGTCTCTAGACCAAAGCCTGCAAGCAGCCCTGCAGCGATGTTGAGTAGTGGGAGTGAAAACAGGCCCAGTTCGACACCCAGTGAAGAGGACAGTTCGTCATCCAATGAACAGATCAGTGAGCCTAAGTTTGATAAGTTTATTGTGGACTTGTATTGGAGCTATTTAGAAGGTGCCAGGTGTGTGGCGAAGGAGTCACACGAAGGGATGTAAGCAGTTTGGGTGCTCAGATCACCCTCGGCCAAGTGGGACAGTTCTTCCTCTGTACTTTAGACGATATTGAGTACACCCCAGTACGCAGCAACAGCGTAGCATGTTGACTGGCTCGTAAGCAAAAGCAAACCACGACCGAACTTACCACAACCGAGGTAGAACAATGACCGACTCGACTGCTCTCACAGTCAGACTATAGACTCTATTCACGCGGCAGACGTTAAAATCCAAAGCGAGGCTCACTGCGATAAACAAAGCGAAAGTAGACATTGCGTGAGTTAAATAGCCGGTCTTTCGAGTCCAACCTGGATACTGAATTTTAATAATGTGTCAACAATTAAACCACACAGACGTAGAAAATTACATTAGAGAACAAGTTAAGGCGTCAAAGAGTTGTCTGACGAAAGGGTTTAATTTTTCTCGGAAAACTAAGTTCGAAACATGAAAAGTAAATATGGCCAAATTGCGGCGATCGTAGTGTTACGGATTAGGTATTATGCTGAATGCAGGGTTACTTTTTTCTTGTAAATTGTTGATCAAAATACTTTCTACGCGGACCAGGTCATCTGCTCGTATTGTTGACGAGTTGAAGACATATTCGACAGTGGTGGCTGTCATGTGCAATTAGTCACATCTGGTTTAATTTGTTGATCAAGAATATTAAAATCAAGCATAGCCTGATCCTATGCACTCCCTGGGACTAACAGTTGATTTGTCATTGATCTGAAAGAATAATTGATGTTATTAAATATATTTTTTATTAAAATAATAAACCAGACTCGTAATTGAAAATAAAAATTATTTGACCATCAATTCTGCTTTCTTGGTTGTAATAATTCTTACGTCTATTTCATGTGTTAGATTTCAAGTATCAATTTGGACCAAGTTGAATTTTAAAATTAAAACACCTAATTCGTTCGTCCAAAACGTAACCTCGTTTTAGAACTCAATTTCAGTTAACTGGACAATGAAATCATAGTTATCATGTTTCTGCAGAAACCTCGTTCATCCGAGGGGAAAGGTGCTAGTGCCTACTGAGAGGCGATTTTTTCGCAGAGTGAGGGCGGGAACAGTCTACCTCCCGATCACCATCAATAGCACCCCCGCCCTGTTGCAAGCTCTCATAGGCTCTGTCTCATTTTAAAGTAGCCTTTTGTGCTCTTAAAAATTGTCACCTGTGTGGTTACAGGTTATGTGAACTCAGAGAGATTTTTCACTAGGGGAATTTTTGTGCCTCGTGGGGGGAATTTCGCGTGATATTTCAATATTTTTGAGAGGGAATAGGGCCGATATTGGGCCCTAAATTTGAGGGATTGAGGGCTCTGTCCTTTTTGGAAAGAAAAATTATAATGTTTCAACCCGTAGCAGGGGCGGATCCAGGATTTTGAATTAGGGGGGGGGGCAGGCACAGGAATAAGCAGCATTTCGGCAGATGCGCGCACCCAGCCTAAAATCTGGGGAAGCAGGGGTCTTGAATTCTTGGGTTTGCGGACCTGTTGACTAAAAAAAAAACGGTAAACGGGGTTCATTCATCGCCTATGCGTTGCTTATTCACCCCCCAAGACCCCCTGGTTGCGCACGTGTGCTAATCAGCAATTCGCACCCGAACTCTAAAATGGGATCTGATACAATTTTAGCCCCCCCCTAATTCCGTTGTCATGAAAATACAACCTGGCTGGCCCATTCTCCGGTCGTTACTATGATGCTTGACGACTGACCGAGACGCGACAAAATATGATCTAACTTTTCGAAAACATTTATTTTACACGGACATATTTTGCTTCGTCGGCGTATGGCAACGACCCAACGCTTCCGAATCTAAACGTCTTTAGAGATTGTGAAGCGTGTCCGTACTTTTTCTAGCCGTTCGGGGAACAACACGGACTGAAACACAGACTCCTATGCCGATAAGCTAACAGAGCTATCGTAGCGAGCCTCGTTTTGGAACGCGCCTCCTGTCGGCGTGAATAGGGTCTATATGAAAAGAAATTGGCGCGAAATTCTTGCCTCTCAAAACGTCACTTCTGGAGTAGACGACTAGTAATTAATTAAATTACGAAAAGCAGTAAATAAGTGAAAAATATGTCTGGGATAATCAACGAACCCTATTTTTGCTAAAAATGACACGAAAAAAGGTTGCCTTCGCCTTTAAGCGCGATTGATGTTTGCTGACTGGTGTGGCGACAAATGCACTGATTTCACGAAGTAAACGGAACAATTGTGAACCAGTTAGGTACTAAATCTAGGAAAACCAGGGGTGGATCCAGGATTTTGAGCTGGGGGGGCAGGGCACAGGAATAACCAGAATTACGCCACATGACATTCGCACACAGCCTAAAATGTAGGGATGCAGGGGTCTTGAATTTTTGAGTTTGTGAACCTTATGACTAAAAAAACGGGTAAACGGGGTTTCTATTGTGCATTCGCCCCCGTGCCCGCTTAAGTGCGCGCATATGCCAGTCACCAATTCGCACCCCAAACTGCCAAATGCCCCCCTACCTAAATCCGCCACTGAAAACTGTTAGTAATTTAAAGTTTGGAAGTCAGCACAAACTTTTGAAACTAATTTCGGGGTAATTATTTTCTGACTTTGATACTTGTAGTGGCGACTTCTCAGATTGCTTTATTTGGTTAGTGCATAAAATTCTAGATATGGAATGCCATCCTCCGCACGTGACCTATGTATTCTATTGTTAGAGCTCACGAACCCGAGATTTCTAGGCCATAGTCTCAGCTCTTGTATTTTCACGTCCGTGGCTACTTCAGAACTGTGGATTAAATCCTTCTCCAGACGTTCAAAAGGTCAATTTCAACAAAGTTCCCAAGAATATACTAACACGTTTAGTAAGAATCTTAAAAGTTAGAAAATACAAGCCTCGAATATTTTGTTAGCCACTATAGGTGGCAGTATTATCAGAAAAGTCAATGAAGCGACAATGAAAGTATTAAGTCTTTCTCATTTCCAAGATGTCTGCTTCCTAAATCATTTGGTGTTTCTCAAACCGAAGAGAAGGTTTGTACCAGCTGTGACATTGCTGAAACGATGAATTATTGTGTGACTGTATAATTGGTGACACAGCAATAGATTGTCAGGATGACTGCTCTTTGTTACTTTCACGTCACTCACGGATTCTGCTCACAATTCTGAGCTGGTGGAATTTACAGACATTACCTAAGTTAACAAAGCCACTGCAAACTCACTAGTGACTGCAGACAAGTGGATCAAATTTCAGTGCAAGGAAAGCCTCATTGCTGAGATTTTTTTAGTTTTTGTGACAAAATAGAATTACTCTATCAAAAACAGCGTTACAGAAATTTACTTGTGTCACTAAAATTGAAGAGCTCTAAATGTAACTGTGGACCTCAAGACTAAATATTTACATTTGTTTGATAAATGCCTCCTTTAATATCTTATTTAGCCTTTTATATGAATCGAAATAAATTCAGACAAGGTTTTTAGAGGTTTTTCACCAACCATTTTCCTCCATCGCATCTCTTCTTTTTCTGTCGATGATTTAGCTGTGCCCAATGACCCAATTCACTTTCGTTAATTTCCGCGATCGGCCGACCACTACCGAGCGTTTTATGGTTACCATCATTTTTGTAAAAAGTCGACATTCATTCATATTTCTTGTGAATCGAATCTGAAATATACAAAAATGTAACCAATGGCATAATCCGACGACAGTTTATATTTGCAAGCATAGTAGGCAGAGGTAATGATTTACTGCAACAGAGTGAACTCGCTGAATGATGCATGCATTCGGTTTTATTATCATAAAGCAAACTTAAAGAGAATAATCCTAACTGAAAACGCTAATGACTTTGTTAATTCGCAAATTCGACTTCGGCATCTCCCACACAGTGATCAGTGATAGTTTGGGGTGGGGGTTGGGGGGTGGGGTTG